>CAHIKZ030001489.1:0-15000 GCA_903632075.3 Acanthosepion pharaonis
TAAACAAGCCAATACCAAAGGGGGGAAAAAGGTATAAAAAAGAAAGAACTAAGAACATGTACGTTAGTCGAAAATAATCGTTCGTCATACGAGTTCAAGGCCCAAAGAAAAAAAAACCCGATGCGAGTCCCCAAAATAACTAAATAAAGTGCCCAATACAATGAGTAGAGCAGACCCTAGTTAAACCTAGAGCCAGACAAACCCAAGGTTTCACCTAAGCGGGATCGTCAGGGGAAGGCCGGCCTTCCATACGATCCGCTTGGTAGGTTTGTCTAGGTTTATATATATATATATATATATATATATATATATATATATATATATATATATATATATATATATATATATATATATATATATATATATATATATAGGTATGTATAATGATCTATATGCATCACAGGTTTTTCTTTATGTGCGTTGTGTGCCTTTTAAAGGAGAGGTTAGGAGAGTGAAATTGAACGTGAGAATTCTCTAAGTTTGCGAAGAATTAAAATATATATGGTTGAGGTGTGCTGGGAAGGACAAAAATAAGCTAGATTGATGAAACTTCCGAGTTTTTAGTCTATAAAATGAAATGAAGAACCTACCTCTCCACACCCTCACCAACCAACACTCACAAAAATTGTACAATCTTCTCCCGCCTTGTTACGAAAGAATGCGAAATGATGTTTATCTTATTTTTAATCAAAACAATAGTTGAATGATGAATTACTTTTTTTTTCTTTTTTTCTTTCTCTCTTGTGCCCTCAACTCCACATTACTACCCTCGACTGCTTCTCAAATACTCCTTGATTGTTAAGTTTTCATTATGTATTATTTTATATTCCTACTCCTCTCTCCAACAAATAAATAATTGTGGAGCCATGCTTATAAGACTGCATCGTCCTCATAAAAAAACATTCAAAAAACAACCAATGAAATTATAGTAAAAAAAAAAAAAGAAAGAAAAAACGATAAAAAATATATTGGATAGAAAACATTTATTCCCGCCAAGAAATGCCGCTCTTCTAATTGGCGATATCTTTTGGCGCAAAAATGTCGTCTGTTTTATTTGGTTATCAAACTCATTTGCCATTCTTCTATTTTCCCCTTAAATTTTATTTTATTCTACTTTATTTCTGCTTTATCTTTTTATACTTTTGTTAAGAGACAAAAAAATGCTAATAGCTTTTTTTTTTCTGCGGGAGTGATGCTGACGGTGGTGTTCCCGCCGTCAGTAACGACATGGGGGTGGTAGGAAATGAAGTTTCGGGCAGAAAAAAAAAAGAAAGCAATATGCTGTAATTTTTTTTTTATTATTTTTTATTCTAGAATTTTCTTCCTCTATTCAAATGGAGCCATGAATGGATATATGGCGCCTAGTAAATACGATTTATCGCACTATGAATCTGTTATCAGAAACTACCGTTTTAACACAACTCTTATTTGCTATAAAAATTAGCAATTAAGTATATACGCTCTTCTGTGCAATTACCTGTGCGTTTAATGTTCGATTATCTGTGTGTGTTGATTGAGGAATATATCGTTATGCATAGCCGTGTCTTCGCAACGTGCAGAAAATAGGGGAGATGTGACAGTGTATATATAATTTGCATATATTTAATATATGGTATCTGTAAGCTTCTAATTCTGTGCACATATAATACAGTTTAGTGAGTCTATTGTTGTGTATTACTGCGTACACGTAGGTAAAATTTATACGTACAACGGAAGTTATCGGAAATGGTAAGGTTACCTGAAGCCAGTTGGACGTCAGCTGTCTATATATTTAAATATATTTAGTTAAAGATACTGAATTCAGAACCTTGTTAAAATACTTTTTGTTTCCATTCTTGTAAAATTAGAAGGCACCGATAAATTATCATTAAATTGATTTGTACCATTTACTCACCTGACAAAACAATTAAGACGAACAGGTGCATTTATATACGTTCATGCGCAAGTAGGCTAACAGAAAGTTGGGTCATCGTTTTGAGTTCGAATTCCATCGAAGCCGTTGCATTCGCTTTTTGGCCAAAGACCTTTGTAAAGGAATGAATTAATCTCTTCCCTCCAGATACGGGTTAATAGCAGGGTAGAATGGGTTATCTAGCCTTAGTTGGCAACCTGTCTTCGAGAAGGACAACTCTGTATCCAATACTAGTTGGGGAGGAAACTAGCAACTTCACCGTCATAAAAACATATCGAAACCATAGCAGCAACGCCTAACGTGTTGAGACGGCGACTTTTTACTCCACAGGGGCGCCCAAATGTACTTTGTAATGCCCGTTTGGGGGAGAAACTGTGTAAATCACAGATAAAATAATATAACGCCTTCGGACATTACTCAGCCTGACGCCGATAATTTCCATATATATATATATATATTTCCTTTACCTGTCACATGATCTAATTATTTCAAGATGACGTCGACTGTGCTTGGTTTCATGATCCGTGTTCAAACTCAAGTGTCGGCAGCAACACTTTATTTCTATATAACATATACATACATAACTACTGTGTAATAGCAGCAGAAATATTCTTATAAAATTAGTTCTACACAAGCAAAGTAACTAATGACTGCCGCCATTGATTCGTTTCTGAAATTCACTTCCGGCTACTTGTTTTCCAATCAACTTTGATCTTCCAAAATCTAAATGTAACGTCAATGGTTATCTTTTGTCTTCTTAATTCCTGTTTTTTTAATTGGTCTCTGTATTTAATTATTCTTCCTTTTTTTTTCTCATGCTTTTAGAGTCGGTAACCTCCTTGAGTCTAAGAGGCTTTATTGCCTCGCTTGGGGTCAAAAGATTAAAAAATATCTTCATCCAGTAAATCAATCTTGATGAACTGGTGCATTTATATATATTGTAGTATAATGTTTGTCAATGCGGGGATGTTGATTGTCACATTTAGGTGGTTACGTTCATTTCGCACAAATAACATTCAGAATTGTAGAAACACATCACCAGTATCAAAGAGTAAAAAAGCATTCCAAACGCTCTGAAATCAGAACACTTGAATTCATCCAGCAAATTCAGAAGAATATTGATGACAATCCTCGAAAGTCCATGAGGTCACTTGTCAAAGATTTTCATGTGACAGAAGGAACATTCAGAAATGTTATTCCTAAAGTATATAAGTCTTTTGAAAAAGAAAGGTAAATTTATGTCAGAAAAAAAAGAAAATCACTTAATCAAATTTAAAGTCTCTTAAACAAACTTAAAAATTTAACAGAAGATGATGTGATTTGTTTTTTCACATACAAGAAAAAAGTGACAGATGGTTATGTGTAGACGCTTCTAAAGTTGTGCATACAAGATTCCCAGAAACTGTTATGTTTTTTTTTGGGGGATGTCAGCAATGAAGAGCATGTAATACCTCCTCACTTGTATTCAGAAGCCCTTTGAGTTAACTGCTACATACATTGAGGTTCTGGAAACAGTTTTAAAGTCTTGGATATACAGTGTACGCAATGGAAGGCCTTATGTGTTTCAACAAAACTCTGCACCACCACACAAGTTTCAAGTAATGCAAGAATGGATGGTTGAAAGTTTTAATGACCACATAAAACCTAATATTTGGTCTCCTAACGGTCCAGATCTTAATTCACTGGACTACTACGTGTGAAACCTTGTTGATTTATGAGGTCAATGAACACCTACCATAACAGCAAAGATTCTTTGAAAGCCACCATAGTCAGAGTATTGACCAATATGAACCAGGGCCATTTACTTCATGCAAGTAGATGATTTTGATCTTTCGTAGAAGTTACTGAAGCTGAAAATTGAATACAATTATAAAAAAAAGATAATGTATTTTTTATGCTTATAACACTTTTCAATAATAAAGTTATTATCAGTTACTATATATATGTTTTTCTATAAACATAAATCTGTCCTCAAATAACTTACGGACCTAGCACTAATAACAGCAACAAGAAGCATAGTCATGTGCATATATGCATGTGATTATGCTTATTGTTTGATAAAAAAAAATGTAAACATTTATTTCTGAAGATTATGCAACTTTATATTGAAATAAAAACAAAATTGAACAGGCACACTAGTCGATACACGATTTTTTTAAATCATTTTATCCCAAGCAAGGCGGGAATGACACTAGTACGTAGGGGAGTGAATATGAGATTGAATAAAAAAAAACGGATTGAGGACAGAAGATGTACAGGATTCAAGAAGATAGAAGATGGCGATTAACGCTGCATTTAAATTTTTTGTATTTATCAGGGAAGAAATTAAACAAAAGTCTGTTCCACAGGCGAGAAGTACGAGAAAGGAAACTGTTGAGTAGAATTGGCGGTTGCATTTAGCTGCTTCAACCGTAAACGAGTGGGACCTAGATGCCAATCTAGTGGCACACTTAAATTTATGCATTCGGGGCACCAGGAAAAAATGCTTGTCGGAGCAGTTGCCATGAAAATAGAGTGGCCGTAAACCTGGATCACGATACAGTCCAAATTTCTAAGTATTTTTGGTTCCAGCCCTTTCGACAATTCGCTCAGTTATCCGTAGAGAGCAAATATAAAAAAAAAAAAGTTGTGCGTATTGAGCTTTCCTTCGAATCTTTGACATCAGCAGCCGAACAATCGCGAATCATCCAAACATTAGAAATTTTGATATTACCGAACCATCCTAAGCATCTACGAAAAAAAAAATGACGCCCTGCGAGACTCCATCATGAGAAACGGGCCCGTTTGAAGACCGCGATCATCGTCAAGACGAGAGAATTGAAAAAGGGTGAGGCTACGTTACAACAACCTTTTCATTTCTATTCTGCAAATTATCGCCATAGGCAAAAGACGAAGAGACAGACAGGGGAATAAATGGGCTGACATCATCACTAACTGAACTATAAGATCATTTACAGAGACATACACAGAACTGAGACATAGGAAGGAGGCCATCAGGTGTGTCCAGAAGCACAGCAACTTTTTACAACTTCACCAGATCAAGAGACTTTTGACAATTGCTGATCGCTATTAGCATTTGTCTGTGTAATTAGCATTAGCACTGCAATGTTATTTACTTTTTGAGAAACGATTATAATTTTAAATGTATATGCTATCGATTGCAATTGACTTCATGTATAAAATGTCTAGTAACTCTTTGTGCGGTATATACATTTACTTGCTTAAAACCAATTAGTCCATTAGAAATCGCATAATGCGACAGTGACTAAAAAAGCAATGTATTATATTAATTTTCAAGTCATTTAAAAATTACATTCCTTTATAAAGGAAATATATTCCTTAATGTGAATTGTTTCTTAAGAATGTATTTCCATAAGAAACGTGTTCTTAAGTTGTTTCTCCAAGAGTCGTTTCAAGTATTCTGTGACAATCTACTCTCTATAATCAGTGTGATACAGAATATTAATATTATCTCATAGCTGTTTGATGCTACGGCTTAACGTTATACATTGATAACATATACATTCCTGTACATGATAATAAACAAAGATGATCGAATTTTCTAGTACTAAAAAATGTATGAAAACCTAGGCATTTTCTGCCTAATCTTGTTCCATTTTCCGACACCTTTATTCAGTAGAAATGAGTCATATATATATATATATATATATATATATATATATATATATATATATATATATTAATTAAAATTAAATTGAATTAAAGTAACAAGCCCTGTTTCATCTTCAAGCGAAAATTGAGGAATGACCAATTTTGAAATTTCCGTATCGTTATAAGCGTGTTCATTCGTTACTATGGAAACGGCTGGGGCGACGGTTTTTAGCCACATATTAGTCACCTTCAGGGAGAGGTCTGTTGCAGTTTTTTGTGTATACATATGTACTAGTGAGCTAGCCCAAATGATTGACTCACTTTATAAGTCCACCAATAGAAGGTTAACCAATCAGAAGACGTAAAATATTCAATCCATCGTGTATAAAGGCGGCCATTTTGTTTACTCTCTCCGAATGTCCAGTGCCAACTTGTCAGGCGAAGAGGAACAGAAGGAAGAACTACTGAACTACGCTCTGCTACTTTACCGGGATATCCACTGACTTTACCGGGATATCCACTTCTAACCTGAACAACGCTTCCCTACTGTCTTCGAAATATTCACTGCTAACCTCTGGATTCTATACTCAAAGACGACCGTCATCATGAACAACAAAGGTCAAGCTGAGATAGGTTGGGGTGTCTATTTCAAAGCGAATTATGTCTTTCTGTTTGTACGCGCATCGTCTATTCATTCACAGAGAAAGATAGATTTTGGTCACCATCTGTGTGTTGTTAAGTGTCTGGATAATTTTGTTTATTTAATTTGTTTATTTATTTATTTTCAAAGGACTGTTCCATATATAAATGCGTCGCATTTGAACTACAATTTGTTTTTTTGACGACTTCATGAAGGGTTTTTCCTTTAATGATTGGGTTAGGCTTTTTTAGCCCTTTATTAAACTATGAAATTTGAATTTTTTTATTTTAATTATTTAATGCGAAATTTTGTTGATGTCGGCAAAAGCCGTTAACTCATGTCTATGGTTTAATATATATATATATATATATATATATATATATATATATATATATATATATAAAATTTCAATCGATAAATATTGAAGATATAGGGAAGCTTAGCTCTGAATTTGAATTTAAAAAAATAATTCAGGATCTTATGACATATCTCCACTTCTAACACTACGACTGCCATTTCAATGTGGAATATTTGCAAACAATTTGATGAAAATAAAAGAAAGTGACCGATAGCTGAAATGAATTTGGATATGTTATACATTGATCACTAAAATTAAATGAAATTGGTGGGGTCTGATAAAGATTTAGTATTTCTTATATATGTATATGAATAGATTTTTGAGAACAATGCAGAAAATTGAGCGATTTCTGATGATAAAGATCTTAACGATCAATTTAGTTAACTTACACAATATTCTCTATTTCATAATGCAGCTTAAAAAATTAAGTTTTATATTTTTTTCGATAATAAAAAGAACAAGAAAAGAGAAGAAAAATAAAAGATAAAAAAGTAAAGATTACAAGAAAAGAAGAAAACAAGAAAAGAAGTACAAGAAAAGAGAAAGAAGAACAAAAAATAGAAGAAGAAGAACAAGAAAAGAGAAATAACAAAGGAAGGACAAGAACAAGAAAAGGCGAACAAATTAAGGGAAAGAAATAATGAAGATTTACAAAAAAAGAAAAATACAGAAGAATAAGAAAAGAAGAAGAAAAAAAAGAAGAACAGGAAAAGGGAAGAACAAACAATAAAAGAAGAAGAAGGATAAAAGCGGATGAATTACGAAAAAGAGGAAGAAGAAGAAAAAAGATGAAGAAGAATAAAGGAAAGAAAACCAAGAAAGGAGAAGAACAAGAAAGAAGAAGATGAACCAGAAGAGAAGAATAATGAAAAAAAGAGGAAGAAAAAAAAAGATGAAGAAGAATTTTTTAAAAAGAAGAATAAAAAAAAGAAGGAAAAAAACAAGAATTAAAGAAGATTAACAAGAAAAGAGAGGAAAGCTTTAAAGAAAAGATAAGAAACAGAAGAAGAATAACAAAAGAATGGGAACAAGAAAGGGAAGAAAAGAAGAAGAAAAGAAGAACAAGAACAAGAAAAGTAAAAGAACGTAAAAAGCCAAGAAGTGCAAAAAAAAAAGAAAAGAAGAACAAGAAAAGAAGAATAACTGTTAAAGAAAAACAAGAAAAGAAGAAGAAGAGAAGAAAAGATAAGAAGAAATAATGAATAAGAATAAGATAAGAAGTACAAGAAAAGCGAAGAAGAAGAAAAGAAGAAAAAAAGAAGAAAAGAAGAACAACAAGAAAAAAGAAGAAGAACAAAAGAGATAAAGAAGAAAAGAAAAGAAGAAGAAGAAAAAGAACAAAAAAAAAGAACAACAAGAAAAAAGAACAAAAAGAGATAAAGAAGAAAGAAAAGAAGAAGAAAAAAAGACGAACAAGAAAAAAAGAAGAACAAGAAAAATGAAGAACAAGAAAAGAACAACAAAAAAGAAGGAGAACCAAAAGAGATGAAAAAAGAAAGAAAAGAAGAACAAGAAAGAGAAAAAACAACAAGTTAAGAAAATGAAGAAGCAAAGAAGAGAAGAATCAAAGAAGAAGAAAAAAAAGAGAACAATGAAAAAGGAAGGAAAACAACAAGAAGAAGATCAAGAAAAGAAGAAAGACAAAAAATAATAATAATAAAAGAAGAAGAAGAAGAAAAGAAAAAAAAGAATAAGAAAAGAAGAGAAAAAAAAAGAAGAACAAGACGAAAAATAAGAAAAAGAAGAAAAAAAAAAGAGAAAGAACAAGAAATAACGAAGATTAACAAGCGAACAAGAAAGAGAGGAAAAGAACAAGAAAAGGAAGACCAAACATAAAAGAACAAGAACAAGAAAAGCAAACACAAGAGAAGAAAAAAGAAAAGAAGAACAAAAAAGAATATATGGAAAAAGAAGCAGAACAAGTAAAGGGAAGAAGAAGAAGCAGAAGAAGAAAGAGAAGAGGAAACGAACAAAAAAAAAAGAAAAGAAAAAAAAGGAAGAAGAACAAAAAAGAGATTTTATAAGAAAAGAAAGAAAAAAAAATAAGAAAAAAGAACAAGAAAAGAAGAATCATGAACGAAGAAGAAGAACAAAAAAAAAAAAAAAAAATGAAAACTAGAATAACAAAGAAGAAGAACAAGAAAAGATAAGAACAAGGAAAGAGGGACAAAATAAAAAGAACAAGAAAATAAAAGGAAACCAAGAAAAGTCGAAGAACAAGAAAAGACGACTAACAGACGATGAACAAGAAAATAGAAGAAGGATAATAAAAAAACAATACAAGAAAAGAAGAATAAAAAATAAAGAAGAAAATTAAAAAAGAAGAACAAGAAAAGAAGGAGAACAAGAAAAGAAGATTAACAAAAGAACAACAAGAAAAGAAGAAGAACAAGAAAAGAGAAAAAAAGAAGAAAAAAGAAGAAGAAAAGGTAGAAGAACAAGGACAAAAGAAGACCAGGAAAAGAAGAGGAAGAAAAAAAAGAGGAAGAAGAACGAGAAAAGAATTAGAAGAAAGAAAGAAAAAAGAAAGAAAGAAAGAATTGAAAGACAGAAAGAAAGAAAAAAAAAGAAAGGATGAAAGATAGAACAAGAAACGAAAGAAAGATTGGTAATAGCTTTAAGTGCAATTATAGAAATAGTTATAATAATGACCATACCAGTTTTCTCATGATAAGAAGGTGATGCTATTAATCCATAAATATTCATTGACGAATTTCTG
This sequence comes from Acanthosepion pharaonis, assembly GCA_903632075.3. Taxonomy (NCBI): domain Eukaryota; kingdom Metazoa; phylum Mollusca; class Cephalopoda; order Sepiida; family Sepiidae; genus Acanthosepion; species Acanthosepion pharaonis. Next base: position 9,242 of record CAHIKZ030001489.1, read on the forward strand.
TGACAGTAGGCATTAATGGATTACTGATAGAAAACTATAATAGCAGAGTTTTATAAGATTATACTTAATACCGAATACGTTAAACTCCTAATAAATGCTGTATACTTTATATTACTATGTAATATTTAAGAATTTTTATTTAATAATAATAATAATAATAATAATAATTGGTATCGTTAATCAAGGCGATTTTTTATTTTTAAGAATGTGTCTTAATGGGTTAATAATATTTTTACAGGCAGTTTCCGTAACATTTAGAAAACATTTGCGAAGCCAGACGACCAGCAACTCATCATCGTCTGTAGCTTAAAACAACATAAAAGCAGCAATTATTATTTTCAAAATAAATCAACGGACAGATTCTGTTTAAACAATAAGTTACGCTAAAAGCGAAAAAAATGATATCGAAAAATGAAATGAAATGAAAGAACGGTGATTAGAAAAGGGAATAATTTACCAAAAATATAGAAAGAATCAGAATTCCTGAAAAGAAAAACAGAATGAAAGCAATAAGAAAATAATCACGTAAAAGAATAACGGATAAAAAGAATAAAAGACAAAACAAGACATGGACAAAATTAAGAATAAAAAAAAAAAATTAAATATACAATTAAGAAATTTTTTTTAAAAATATATATATATATATATAAAAGACATCATAAAAGGCCACCATCTTCGTTTTCGTTTGTTAAAAAAAATAAATAAATGAATTTTACCGAAATATTTCTGATTGTCATCGTTATAAAAAACCCATCTCAGCTCATCAAAAGTAAGAGGCGACGATGATAAATTATGGTCCCTGGAGGCGTCCATCGAAAGCAGGTAATTTTTTTGACGCTCGAAAGATTCATGAATATATGGGTCTTCACATTTTACCGCTCATTTTTTTTTTTTTTTATCTTCTCGACATTTTTTTTCTTCTAACTTTGAAGTAAAATATTCCTTAGAAATTTATTTTTTTCACTTTAAGCTTCAAGTTTCATTTGAAACTTTCAGACAAAGGATTTAATTGTAAGAGAAAATTAATTTGGATTAGAATGGGAAATCGGAAAAACAAGAATGATTACAGTTTGAAGACGACAATACTTGAGATTAATTAAGAGGATTGATTGATTGACAGATACGACAAGACGAAAAGATATCTTTAACATTGGAACAAGGTCAGATTTAAATCCATTAAAAAAAAAATGGATGGAGTGTGTGAGCAAGGAATAAATTTTTGAAGGAAAATAGGACTAAAAAAAAGAACACTCGAAGAACAGAATGAAAAAAAAGGATTGAAATTTCTGGGGCACATGATGGAGGAGGGCTTTTGAGAATTTGAAACTCACAGGGCATATAAAAAGTTAAAATTGATAGGAAAGACAGTGGACCAACTATTTGAAAAATGGCGGAACTGGGAGGTGGAGATTTGGCAAAGGTAAATAAAAAGAAAGTACGTTAATTAAGACCTACAGGACATTATTTACATTATTCGGACTATTGTCCTCATCTTTGTTGTCATATTTATCACAACGTTTCGGCCGTTGTACGCTCAATTTTCCTTCAGGTGGTTGGAATGTCGAACTGGACCTTTGTTTCGTTCGTTGTGGTAGACTGTTCTAGTTCCACGTGCCATGTCTAATGGATGCCAGTTATCAATTAAATCCTGTTAAATCACCTCTGCAAGTTCTCCACTGCCTTAACCATGTATTGAACTCACACTGTCACTGGATCTAACTAACGCCTTTATCAACTGTGCCATCAGATCACGCCCTGAAGGGATATGGCCCATCGAAGTCGAAGAGGACGACGACAGAGAAGAAGAAGAAAGCTGTGAAGAAGGATATGAAACGTGGTTCATAGACGTGTATGCTAATAATTACTCTATATCAGGCGTTTATAATGAGACCGAGGTTTCAATGAACAGATTTAAATACCTAGTCATGTTCTGAGGTAAATATATTGGAATATTCTGATAGCTAGTCAATGCATTCAATGGATAGAAACATTTGATCGATAAAAAACAACATATACATAAATATTAACTTGGTAGATAGATGTTTTATACGATAACTCAAAAAGAGGTTCCATTAAAAAATCTCCTTCCCACGAACAACTATTATGTGGAAGAGACCCCAGTCTGAGTAGTTCTGTTGAAAACTTGACCTCTTCAAGAATTAATCGCTATGTATCCTTCATATCCGCATAATCCTCACTCCTACCACCTTTTCTTGCATTTATATCAAACTTTTTTTTTTTATGTACCGTTTTCCAAAGGATGTAGGCGAGCATGTCTCTCCACAATATCCTGTCCTTCATAGCACTTAATAAAGTTGTCATCGTTATTTTTTCCTAACCTCAAATTTGGCCATCCATTTACTTAAGTTCATCATCAGTTCATTGCACTGTTTTGTCTGTCCCTCTTACCCTCGAACTGTCCTGTGAATATAAAATTTTCCAAGCACTTCTTCCTAATTATGTGGGCCACATCTTTCAACGGTTTCATCCTGATGTTAAGTATGTTTTTTTTTGTTTCCATTTTCTCTAAAACCTAGTCGTTGCTCACATGTTCGGTCCATGCCATTCTCAGTATCCTTCTTTAGAACGACATTTCTGTTGTCTCTCGTCTCTTCTTCATCTTTGAGGAGATTGTCCCGCATTCAGTGCCATACAGGACGACAGATATCACGTAACAGTTCAGTACTCTTACCTTGTTTATTACCATTTCGACTAATACACGAGTCACTCTCGAGTATTGCATTGGGTAACATTTAGCAGAGAAAAACTAACTACTTAACTAGATTAAAGAATCGCAAGGTGGGTTACTTAGAGCGCGTAATAGGTAAATAAGGAGAAGGCTAAAATAAGTTGAGAGCTCATTTTGGTTGAATCAATAACTGGTAGAGCAGTAACCTACCAAGATGGATTTCCTGAGTTGAAAACCGTAACAGCTGTCTAATGGAAGGAGGACATCGATTGATTCTTCCAAAAGTTAAAGTTTGAAAATAACTATGGCATGACTTGTAGTTATAATTGTTGCGTATTTTTCATCTGAATTTGGGTTGAGGTAAGATTTCAAATATTAATGTTCAAGGCAGAAATAGCTTCATTTTAGGTTGATATAAACAGAGTGATATATATATATATATATATATATATATATATATATATAGACAGATAATATATATATATATATATATATATATATATATATATATATATATATATATATATATATATATATATATATATATATATAACATATATATATATATATATATATATATATATATATATATATATATATATATATATATTATATATATATATATTATTATATATAAACAATTATAATTATAAAAACTTATAAGTATAAGAAAACCTTAGTTGTATTGATTTGCAATTAAAACAAGCCAATACCAAATTATAAAAAAAGGTAAAAAAAAGAAAGAAAGAACCAAGAACATGTACGTTAACCGAAAATAATCGTCCAGCATACGAGTTCAAAACCCAAAGAAAAAAATATGATGCGAGTACCCAAAATAACTAAATAAAGTGCCGGCCTTCCCTGACGATCCTATTAGGTGAAAATTGTTAGGTTTGTCTGGCTCTTTAGGTTTTATTTATATATTTATATATATATATATATATATATATATATATATATATATATATATATATATATATATATATATATATATATATGTGTGTGTGTGTGTGTGTGTGTGTGTGTGCCAAACATCTCCTATCGTGAACGATAAATGAGAATCACCATTGGATGGTGCCTTTCGTTTTACACTTTGCATGTTAGCAGGGACTGTTGTGGAGAAAATCAGGTAAGAGAAAAACATATTTCATTTGTGCTTTCTTAAGTGTGATATTAGCCCAACCTTATTTCGTGCGGCAAAGCCAAACTGACAGATGAAATTTGTTAAAGCAGAATTTTGATGGCGTCTCTGCTTCAGAGTTTGACGAGGCTGATCACGGTGCTTTAGTCTACTGTCTTTTAACTTAATGAAACATGTCTTACGCCACTTCTTTTGGTTTGATGCTTGGCTTCCCAGGTTTTCAGATCAAATTTGAGACGTTTCAAGTTGTCTTTCAATTTGTCTTTGTGGCGTAAGAGTGGACGTCCAACTGGACGCTTGAGTTTGGTAGTTGCCCGTACAGCACCTTCTTTGGAATCCTTATGCTCATCCATTCTCACAACATGACCATTTAATGTTTTAAGTTGTATCTTTGCTAGAATGGTTTCAATGCCTGTGATGTTGTTACTTTTCTTCAGAATTGCACTATTTGACACTGTCATCTCATTTTATATATCACATGTGGCACGAAGACAGCGCATGGAAAAAGGCGTCAAGTTGAGTTACAAAATTTGCGGTACAGGGTCCAAGTTTCAGCACCGCAAAGAATGGTTGAGAGAAGGACTGATGTGTGTGTGTTTTGTAATGGTCACGTGGTCGAGTGGTTAGAGCGTTCGAATTCTGACCATGATTTTTGGGTTCTAATCTCACCATGGTCGATTTTTCTGGAAGGAGACTTCCTGATGTTATCAGACTGGAGGGGACGTCTCCAGCGTCCTGAAAAAACTATACCACGGATTGACCTAAGCCTTGTGAGTGAAATTGGGTATACGGCACCATTGGGGGCCGTCGATAGATGTGCTAGCACGAAGTCACAAGTCATCGTGCCCGAGTGTTTGAACGTGATGGCCTTGTTCAAATTCTTGATCACGCTAGATAACACGCTCTTTCCCAGAAACTGTAACTAAGGTCTGCTCAGCATAGTTGCAGTATAAACCACAGGTGATCTCTGTCGGTGTTGAATAAACACGAATGTACCTGAGCAAGCGTCTGCATGGGGGATTGTTTAGCCGCCCAATAAACGAGTATCCTCGAATACGAGTGTTAATATATATATATATATATATATATATATATATATATATATATATATATATATATAATAAAAAGAACAAACAGGAAATATATATTAAGTTTTATTAAAGCTTCGTCAGAGATTGAGAGAAAACAAACAAAAGGCAGAAAACATTGTTATTTTCAATTATCTTTGCGTCAGTTTTCATTGGTCAAGCACGTGTCACTTGTATTAAAACCGTGGATAATTGTATGTGTATATAGGTTTATGAAGATTATTGTATGTCTATGTTGTCAACTGATGGTAATGTATATATATAATTGTGTGTGTATCTGTCGATTTGTTTTTTTTAATCTTCACCATTGAAGGGGGAGTCACAGGATTCGAATAAGATATAAGATACATACTTTAAGAATTGATTCAAAGAAAGATGGCGATGGATCCATTGTTATATCTATTTATCTATCTATATCTATCTATATCTTTTCTTTTTCTTTCTTTCTTTTTTCAATCTATATATCTATCTATCTATCTATCTATACAAACAAAGCTTCGCCTGCTCGCTATCGCTTTGCAAAAAGTAAGATATATTCACAACTTGAAATCTTTGAAACAAAAAATTTTAAATGAACATTTCATTCATAAATTGGCTTGTTATAGGAAAGTTTTTTAAAGTAGATGCCAACTTGTTGAAGGCCAAATAAAATGCAAATTTGTAAATTTTCTGCACTATATAACACGATATTCCTAAACAAAACTATTTTTTTGATATGAAAATCAAAACAATCCTCGAATAAAAGAACAGTAATGAAGGACAGTTAATTAATGAAATAAACTTTTTAAAATCAATATACAAATTAGTTAAACCTGAAAAGTGATATTGCCTAGAAGTAGAT
>CAHIKZ030001489.1:20000-57500 GCA_903632075.3 Acanthosepion pharaonis
GTTATTATATATTATAAAATGAGATGTTTTTAAATATAAAATTAAGGATGAAAGAAATAAAATGCAATATGTCCATTTATGACTGTCTGATTAGAAGAAGAAGAAGAAAAAATCTGAAAAATGAAAAGAAGAAGAAGAAGGAAATGAAAAAGAATTGTCAAAAATTCTTATGAAAAAAAGGAATTGAAAAGAAAAAAGAAAGAAAATTTAATAAGAAGAAGAAAGAAAAAAGAAAATCCTGAACTAAAAATAAAAATATAAAAAGATTTTAATAAAGATTTTATTACCAAAATAAAATAAAACTGATTTTAAAGAACTCTGACAAACTTATGAATAAAGAAGAAGAAGAAGAAGAATCTAAAACTGAAAATAAGGGAAAAAAAAAATGGAAGAAGAAGACTAATGAATCGGGGGAACCTGAGAAATGAAAAAAAGATTGTTAAAATAATTTTAAAGATATTGAACATATATATTTATATATATAAAACTTTGGGTGATAAAATATATATATATAAAACCTCTTTTTCTGATGATATGGAACAATTTAAATTGACAAAATGAAAAGACGTTGAAAATAAAATGAGCGAAGAAGATGATAATGAAAACAGATGAAGGAATCGTCTCCAGAAAAAAAAAGCTTGGAAGCCTTTTCAAATGTCGAAATTAGTATTATGATTTTGGCAAAGTTTAAAGTAATCTGCTTTTGAGTTAAATTTATATGAAACAAATAAATGAACTTGTTTCATTTCAACACAAAGAGATAATAAAAAAGATTTAAAATGATACAAATATATATATATATAGATAACCATGAAGAAAAAGAACAAAATATGTGTAAAATCTAATTTCATTTTTTGCATATAAGCGATTTAAAATGTAAGAAATAAATATATATAATAAATAATTGACAAGATAAAAAATTTAAACTATTTCATAAGTGGATCTTTTAAATTTTGCAATATATTTACATATGCATTGATTTATCTAAATAACTTAAGAAAATTTTTCCCTCGATAAAAAAATATTGATTAAAAAACTTATTTTAAATTTTACTCAATGTTATCTCTTTATTTCTTAAATTTCTATATGTCCTTTGATTTTAAAAAATTAAATACTCTTTCCTCATTAAAAAGAAAATAAGAATTTCAAACGGCAAAATTTATGAATATTTCATGGATTAAAACTTTAAATTGAAGAATTAAACAATCTTTTTTTTATACAATTGTCGAATGTATATATTTATATTCATATAAAATTTAGTAAAAAAAAAATAAAAACAATAAATTTGAAATTAATTTGTAAAATAGTATAAACTAATATGAAATATAATTTTCAACAATTTGAATAAAAATCATGTTTTCCTATATAAATTTCATTTTTATTTCTGATAAACCATTTTTTATTAAAGAAAAAAATTCATATTTTGAATTTTGTTTGATAAAAATATTATATATATAAATTAATAAATTTTTTTAAAATAATTTTTAAATTTCTTTGTGCCCAATTGGGGCAAAATTTTCAAACGAAAATTGGAAATTATTAAAAAAATAAAAAATTTGAGTTCAAACTTTATAAATTAATTAAATAAACCTTTTTTAAACTTATAAGAAAACTTTAAATGGTAGGAAAAAAAAATTTTTCTTTAAAAATGCGATCATTAAAACAAATAAAATTTAAAAATAGTAGAATTGCGATTTCCGGATAAATTTTTTTCCTTTTTTTTTTCAAAAAAATTTTAGGATAGCAGGAATTCATTATTATTTCTGAAAATGACTTTTGGAAAAATAAAAAACAAAAAATACATTTTTTTTTTTAATAATTACGAAATAAAAATAAATATATATACAGGAAAATAAATATTATAAATATATATTTATATATATTTAAATATATATATATGCTTCATATCCGTTCATCGTTTTTTACATGGGAAATTGTAGTTCAAAACAGTATTTTATCTTCATTTTTAAACAGAAGAAACATATATAGTTAAATGGCAGACCAATAAAATATAAAAAAATTCAGAAATGAGAAAACACTTTAAAAAAACGAGGTATATTTTTAATCTTTTTTTTTACAAAAATTTATCAACAAAGGATCAATTTTTATTTTTAATTGAAAGCAAAAAGGAAATTATTTCAAAAAAAACAGTGTTGACGATTTTTATAAAAATAATTTATAACAATTTAATTATTTAAAATAAAATAAATTAATGATGGAGTAAAAAAAAAAAAAAAAAAAAACTTTTAAATATATATTTTTTTATTGAATGAAATAAAAAAAATAAAAAGTTTGCTAGAAAAATGTTTTCTTTTATGTTTTAAATATCGAGAAGTCAAATCAAAAAGAGGGACGATCAATTTTAACGGAAAGGACATAGAAATATATTTATAAACACAAAAATGTATTAAAAAAATTGATATTTTGAAAAAATTATATTTTTTTTGCCGATTGTTGTTTTATTTATAAAAATTGGAATAATTTGCAAAAATTTATATATATTCGAAATATATTTTTAAAAATTATATGCAAATTTAAACAACCAAAATTTTATCCAAATTTGAGAAAATAATTTTTAGAATATTCAATTAACAACAATATTTTTTGAAAAACCAAAAAATACATAAAGATGAACTTAAACAAATATAATTTATGGAGAAATATTTATAGATATATTATTTAGAGAGAATGCGGAATAAATTTAAAAAATGATTTTTTACTCAAACCACATTTCATTTGCCTTTAATTCTAAAGAATTTTCGATCGACCATGTATTTTCGAATTGAATTTAATCCAATATTTAGATGAAAAATGAGAAATAAATATTTTTCCAAGAATCCTGACAGAAATATAATTTTTTATCAAAAATAAATAAACGATTTGAAAATGCGGGAAATTTGGGACTTATTTTGAAATTTTACGTAAAATCTTATTTTGTTTTTTAGTTGAAGAAATCGTTTGAATTTTTGTTATAAAACGGTTCCGAAGTTTAAATGATTTAAAAATTTAAAATTATTGAAAAATGTTTCAACACTGCGAAATTGATCAAAGAACACAAAATTTCTTCATTGCAAATATGAAGGAACGAAAATAAATAATGATGATAATAAAATCAGTACAATTCTCTTTATGGCAATCAAACCCTCGTAGGAAAAGCCCAATCTTGCCAGGTGAAACCGATTTAATTAAGAATTCAGGATAACAAAAACCTTTCCGTCAGATCTGTAAGAGACGAATTTAAAAAGGTTTTTAAATAAAGAATTGTTTATAAGCTGTTATGGGACCTTACCCATAATAACATAATGGACTATTCCATACGTAATAAATACTGCGCCTCAAGAGGAAGCAGGGAGTTCAGTCTGAAGTCGGGCGACCGGCTGACCGGCTGATCGGTTGAACTCTCTGCCTTCGGGCGGGGAGGAACCCGAACGAGGCTACGCCGAAGGGCGGAGTCTCTTTCGGGAGGTAAACTGACCCTGAACCCGTTTATACGGGTTCAAAGGGCATATTTTTTGGCCGAGCCCACGGGCTCGGAGATCCCACGTTAAACCGGCCTTGTGCCACATGATGCCCTCGTGGGGGGGGTGACTAAATACGTTCGTTCAGTCTGAAGTCTGGAGTGAAGTGAAGTCAGGAGTCAGTCAGTCAGTCAGTCAGTCAGAGCGAAAGAGCGGTCAGTCAGTCGAGTCAGAGGCAGTCCGAAACAGAGTCGCGTTCAGACAATTACTACTAAACCTGATTGTTCGTACTAACACTTTCTACTTCTCTGTATATATTCCTGTTTGTAATATATCTGTGTTATTCCATATCCGTGTTCGAGTTCTTCTTTATTGGTTCTACCTTGGACTATCACCGTGGTACAAGGAACCGGACCATACCACAGCAAAGAAACAAAACATCAAAAAAGGATTTTTAAATCTGTTCCTAATTCTTCCACATTGTATTATGTAAAAAAGTACTGTCTTGCATCGGGTGAAAAAAAAAAAAATTAAAAGACAACGAAGAAATATAGTGAGAAAAACAATTTTAAAATATTTTATATGAAAACCAAATTTTGAAATAATCTAAATGATGGTAGAAAAAATGCTAATTAAGTTTTGGCAAATAAAAAATGGATGATCATTTTGAGATTAGAATAATGCATTGCATACCACTTTTTTAAAGACCGACTAGATAAAAATAAAATGTTTATTATGAAAAAAATCAAATTTATTAAGAATTAAATTTTCATAATTTTAAATGAGCCCATGAACTCATTAACTAATGGCAATGCTGAAGGGATAAAATAAAATTTCCGATTACAAACAAACCTCTCATCAACGGACTGATATGGTGATGGGCTGGTCCGTTACATCCGATTGTCCGTAGATGGGAATGGGTTATTTTTTAGTTAAAAAAAACCCTATAGCAACTACCACTAGTTATGATCAGAATGTAAATACTATAAACATGTATATCTGGCATAAATAAATATACACTTAATATAGATATATTAATCAAAACAATAAAAACAATATTCCTCAAAGTATACTTTCTCACGCTTTTAATTTATCGGACTTTTACATCCTGTACTCCCAAAGGACATTGGCAATTTTTTTTGGATAAAGGCGTTAATTAGATTCAGTGACAGGACCCAAAGAGAGTTCAAACCCAGTTAAGGCGGTGAAGAATTGAGAGGGAATTAACAGGAGATAACTGATATCCATTAGACATTATAATATTGGCACTAGAAATTTCTATTCCAGCGAGCGAAATAAATGGTTCAGTTCGACGTTCCAATCAGCTGAAGAAGGCCGGGGTATACAACGGCCGAAACGTTGTGATAAATATGACAAAAAAAGATGAAGACAATAGTCCGATTAATGTAGTGTACATAATACCTGATCCCAGAAATATAGACAGACATCCATCTTTGTTTACAATTGAAAAACCCGCCACCGCTGCTAAGCGGTCACTTTGAGAACTAATACGACCAGTTAAGCTCGCAATTTTTTAAATACATCGTTGGACGTTTTTTTTTTTTTCCTGTATTTTTTTTTTTTTAATTTGGCTGCAGATTTTTTTCCGTTGCATCCGAAGTCCGTTGATTGGGGGTGTTCGTAGATGAGAGGTTTGTCTGTATATGCAGTAGGGGTTTTGATGAGTTTAGCCTGAATAATGAGACTGTACGTTTACTGTTACAAAGCATATGAATATCAAGTCAACCATTCGTGCATGCATTGAATATTGCTGCTACATCTGGTTTGGTGCTTCTAATGGATCTAGAGATTCTTGATAAAATACAATGTATAATCTGTAATGTTATGTCACTGACCTGGCATCTCAGTCACTTTCCCACGGCCGTAACTTGGCTTCCCTTAGCCTTTTCTATAAATACTTTTTATGGTAAGTGTTCTTATGTTCTTTAGTTTCTTCCTCCCAGTTAACTTAGGGGTTGTATGCTCATTGGCCCTATTTTTCTTTAGTTTAATTCCCCTTTCCCTTCTTCGTTAGGTGGTCAGTGATGACAGTTTCCTGGTAGATGCGGGTCGCCTTTCTTTTCGGGTGTATTTTTCGTATTTGTTGTTATGTTTCAATGAGTGTGTGGTTGAGTTAGTGTTTCGGATGAATGAATCTCTATCTATAAAAGGCAGGATGTGTGTGTGTGTGTATAACGAATGCACGGCCGCAATTTTCGTCGGATTTGCACCAAAATTTACATGCACATGCTCCAAATTAGCGGGAAGGCCAAGACCGACTTTGCATTTCCCAACTCTCATCGACAGTGGAAATAATCGATTTTTTCATGCTTCTACGGCAGTTTTTATGTAGTTTGCGGCCATTTTGTACTGGTCAGAATGAGAGCCTATAGATGGCTGCCACGAATAGGCAGGAAGATTCTATTGGCTGACTGACATGAATGTTAACTAGCATGCTAGCATGAAAAAAAATCGATAGCTGCATTCGTCACAAGTGGGAAAAATTTAAATCTGCATGGCACTTTACTCTAATTGGCTCATTCGCTTGCTTAAACTCAACGTTGATTCTGATTCCGCAGAACTGGGTTGGGTGTGAAAAAGTATTTGTTGTTAACATTCTTTTTTCATTCGGTTTTTCCAGTTACGAGTCCTTTTTTAAAGCTGATCGTTTTGTGTTCATTTTGTTTAGTTCTTTTTTCGTAATAGATTTAATGTTTAGTATAGAGCTTAGAAAAAAATTTGCAGTGTGAGATAGGCAAGAAGTAAGGCATGTAGCAACATCAGCACGGCAAGGGCACTCCTTTAAAGGCAAGGAAGGGCAAAAATATTTTAAATCAAGTGATAGCGATTGCTGTATGAGTCGTACGATTTTTGAATCAAACACGGGCAACGCCGGGCCATGCTGCTAGTGTTTTATATAACACATTGATTTCGTCCAGTGAACTGATGTTTCTGCCACAGTTAAGGACTGTGTTTTATTTTATTACTAACACTATTTTCTTTAGTTTCTTGTATATAGTGTTTATTTTTTGTAAATATTCGTTGGGGTTTAGATTTTTAAATTATTATTTTATTTCCCGACACAGAAATGAATTGTACATATGAGGACTAGTTAGGATTTTTATAGAGACAATGAGGTATTATGGGGTATGTAGTAAGAAAAGTAAGAAAGAACGCGTTGTTTTGGTGTAAGGATTATTGTCGTATGTACACCCAAAGTTTTTTGGCTTTTTTTAAAGTTTAATGTTAAGACAAATGAAGACCGTCCTTTTCCCGATTCCTCATTTTGGCCTTGTGCCACATTTTCCGTACATAGCAGAAATTAATATCACTGTCCTGTATAGTACACTATTTTATCAAGTTTCTTGTATATAAATTGTTTTCAATCTAAATACTCATTATAGTTTCGTTTTTAAATGTTATTTTTATCCCCATGTGTTATTTTGAAGTAAGTTATACTGTGGAATGTTTGGGTCAGTAATCTTGGTTAGCTAAGTTTAAGATAAGATAGAATGAAGACCAGCCTTCCCCTATCCCCCACCCAATTTTGGCCTTGTGTCTTATTTTGTGTTATTCGAAATTAATATTACCTTCCTCTACAGTACGTAAACTTTATGTATTTAACCGTATTAATAGACTAGCGGTAAGGTCTCACGATTTTATAGTTGAAATGCCTAGATATAACTTGTCAATTCTATTATAGCACTTTCATCTAACTTCTAAGTAGAACTCTGCCTCGAGTGGCGTGGTAGATAGCCACTCGAAGCCGAGAGCAACTTTTGAGGTAGAATTAAAACTAGAGGTAGATTTTGACTTGAAAGTAGAGGGCCACGATGTAGAGATACACTGGAGTTAGAGGGCCACTGGAGTTAGAGGTTTTTCTTAGGTAGAGGTATATCTGAAGATAAAAATCTACTTGAGGTAAAGGGAAATTAAAATGTAATAAAAGGGAAGGTTACTGAATAGAATAATCAAACGAAGGTTTGTAATGAACGATAATACTTAAAAAAGATTTTACATATAAGACAAAAGCGGATCATTAGAAGAAGAAACTCAACTGCTAGAAGTGTGTAAAGTAAATTCCACAATGAATCTTCAACTCGAGGATATCTACCAAATGCAAACGCGGTCAGATGTAACATAAAAAGGCCGAATTTAATTGGAGCATACGAACCAGTGCATTTTTAAAAAAAATTCCGTAGGATTGTATATAAAACGGGGTCATGTAGCTCTTTCCTTTAAAACGAGAATTTTGCCCTTCGACATTTGCCTCATCTGGGGATCCTCTTTACGGAGGCAGCGAGTTCGACCAGCGCAGCTGGAAACGAGTCTCCAATTGCAGGTTAGATGTGGTTTCCAAGGCCGAATTCTTAATGGGGTATCCGAGCCCGTAGGCTCGGCAAAAATATCCCCATAGACTCCGAATAAAACGGGGTCGGTTAGCTGTTTCCTGAGACAAGACATTTTATAAAGACATTTAGTTAAATGGGGATCATCTTTAAATATTTTTTAGCTGGAGACGAATCTCCAACTGCAGACCAACATACAGTATTTACTACTGCATTTATGTGAATGAGAACATACACATTATTGTCCGTAGGTATGTTACAGCAGAAGATATAGGTACAACTTTTCATGCCATATTTCTGTGGTGTTTAAGCCACATGAAGGTAAGTCTGCGGGTAAAGCTGTTGTCTGTCATAAAGCAAGCATATGCAGGATTAGTATCAGGAGACTGACTTGTATTTTGGGTGATATTACAAGCATAACATCTGAATAAATGTTTCTCAACCTTTATGCCCTGTGCAACTGTTTAAATAATTTACCTATCTCAGGAAATTTTCTGTACATTATTATGTACAATTATTAATATCTACCTTTTATATTTTTATCGTAGTTCACGTGGTAAACGTACATGGACACTGTTCTTATATCCTGTATTCGATTGAGTTAATCATAAACAAATCCGCCAAGTAGAAGTCTTGTCATTAAAAAGTGAAGGTGGGGCATATAGATATCGATAAATACATTTCCTAAGATTATACAATTTTTTTTTTTTAAATATATAAGAGGTTGACGTCTCTATTATAATATTCACGGATTTTCCAACTATAAGCTTTTCGTGTGTAGTAAAATTACGAATATAAAATTAACCCATGACTTGCCATGAGCCACTTTTGGGGATCTGTTAAAATTAAACACACTAAATTTTATTCATTGTATTTACATTGAATTGCTTACATACATTGCATTTGCAGAGGTATATTTTACAACACTTAACTTTTAAAGTTTTTATTATTAGTCGTAAGACACTTTCTGTCGTAATTTTACATTTCACGAGTAGAAAAATAATGACTATTTTGAAAAGTATTTTTTAATTATTTCTAATCAATATTATTTTTTGATGTTTTATACACATATATATTTGATGTTCTAGTTTCTAAAAAAATGACAATGGTAACTACTGAAATTAAACAAGGAATAAATAAACTCATAAGACACCTGCCTGGGCCAAAAATGCGTATTAAAAAAATTTGGCAGTTAATGGGTTAAACAGATATTTATTCGAAAATGCATTTGCCTCTTTTTCAATGTTTCTCGCGGAGCCGGTAGTGACCTCTTGTGGAACCCTAGGGTTCTGGAGAACACCGATTGAGAAACACTAGTTTAGATTTTTGCTTTCGTCTAAACTATTGCTTACTGTTTCTCAAATGCACCTGGGTATGTAGATATGAAGGTTAGACTGTAATCTCTGCAGTAATTACTTCCCACCAATCCACGTCATTGAAATGCTTCAATGAAATGGCAAATGTCGACAAGCATGATTCCAGTGATGTCACAGAAATGACCAGAACCTTAGTAAATATCAGCTACGAACTGTCTTGCTGACTCCGAATACGGGTGATACCCTCGGAGCTTATTCTCGAAGTCTTTCTCATGATTGAAGGCAAGTGAAGCTGTAGTTTCAAATCCAGTTTCTTTCTCTTCGATGGACTGTTCACCCAGGTTAATGACTTCCACCTACCCGATGTAAAATTACAACATTCCGGAACGGTTTCCCATCTAAATACTGACCAGGCTCAAGTCTGCTTAACTTCGGCAATCGGGGGTAGATAGTTCGTGAATTTAATGTGAGATGACCGTACGTGGATATGGTCGTAAAAATAAAATAATGGGATATTTAAAGCCGAAATAATTTGTTTTTAGATTGCAAGAATAATTCTTTTTTGCGAGTGAATATTGCATTAAAAAAACTCTTGGAGATTGCAATGATTTTCCCAGATACAAGACAAACTATTTAACAGAGCGTGGTGGAGGGGAGGGTGGCAGAGAGATGGATATATACCTTCCCCAAGAGTATTTGCACGTAAACGAATATAGCGATGTCGAAAGGAATTAGATTCGGGTCATAGATTTCTTATTACGGACCTCTCCCATTAAATTATGCGAACATTGGCTTACTAAAGCTTTCATAAAATATATATTAAAATCTCTATATATAAAATCGTAACCTCTGTTTGTTTATCAAACTCATCCTAGTATTTTGGAGATGGACCCCCATAACCATATATATTTTGAAACTACATTACCCACGGATAAGTATATTTCATTTTGATCAAAGGGTTCCTTGGGGGGGGTCCCACTGAAAATTTTTTCCCTTTGATTTAAATTAAATTTAAATTTGAGCAAAGAAATGACTCCTACGTTACTTGGATATGTATATTTCATTTTAGTCATATGAATTTTTTTTTTTTATTTAGTTAAATGAATTTATTTCTTTTTGATTTAAATTAAATTTGAACCAGGGTATGACTTTTATCCAAAATATAGTAGGAGAAAGCCAGAAGATGGAGGTCTCACATCGGCACGATCAAAATAAGACAATATGGACGTCAAGCTGAGCAAGAAATAACCAATCATTGGGTGCCTTACAATACATATTTGTTGCGACAATTCAATTGTTATATCAATGTTGAAATCTGCTCATCAATTCATTCAATCAAGTATTGCATCAAATACATATCAAAA
This sequence comes from Acanthosepion pharaonis, assembly GCA_903632075.3. NCBI lineage: Eukaryota > Metazoa > Mollusca > Cephalopoda > Sepiida > Sepiidae > Acanthosepion > Acanthosepion pharaonis. Next base: position 30,488 of record CAHIKZ030001489.1, read on the forward strand.
GGGTCAGATCAAACTGTTTTTGCACAAACCCCTCACTAAATTTTTTTCTCCTTTGAATTAAATTAAATTTAAACTTGAACGAGGGAATGAGTTCTATCTAAAATATAAAAGGACAAAACCAGAAGATGGAGGTCACATCGGCAAGATCATTGAGTAATATTGAAATGCATACTTTTTATCCCTAAATTATAACGATTTAAGATTAATCATCATTTTCTTACAAACAAAGTGTGACACGCAACAAAGCACGGGTAATTCGGCTACTATATGAATAACTGGTATTGACAACTTTCGTTTTCATATTTCTTCAAAATATTTTCTTTTGCGTATATCATCTTCTTTTCGTTTTTTTTATTTCTTTGTAATTTACACGAATTACGCATTCTATTTGGAAACCTACCTGTATTCTTGAAATAAGTTTGTAATTTCTATCGATTATTTATGCCATTCTCTTAGCAGTCACTTATAAAAATCCTTAAAAACATATGCTGTAAATTAACTACTTTATTTGTTTCGTTTTATCTACACAGATATTTTCCGAGTTTTTTTTTATTCGATTTCTTCACTTTCGAGTTTGTAATATCTTCAATTTATATTTCTCTTATATATTTTGTTAATTTATTCTCGTTTGTTTTGCATTGTTTCTCGTTACTAAGATTAGTCGAGTTTTATTCTTTAGGAAGTCGAGTCTAATCTCTCGTTCTGTTTTAGAATGACGAGTGTAGTCTTGTACAATGTAGCGCAGGAGAAATATGGTATTGATAGATTTATTTTTACGCCTTTGTGGGTTATTTCAAGCCGAAGCAGATTCCGTTTTGTAGGATGATGCTTACAGTACCCAGCGTCTAAATCCTGGCCGGATTTGTCACTACTTACCATCGGTTATTGAACGGCAACCGGTGTTTTCAGTGTGATTAGACCATAGTCGAGAGAAATTGGGCTAACAGCATTAATGGCATATGTGAGGAGATATTGGTTACTTTTAAACTCCTCATACGATATGACATTAATTTTGGTTTGAACACCGGATACGCTTATCTGTCTGAATCCTTCAACTATTGTCAACAATATAGTCTATGTAATGGACAAAGTCCGACAATTATTTTAATATATTTATTGTTCAGACGTCATTTGTATAGATACAAATATTTAAGTAAATGCTCTGTTTAGGATAAACAGTATTAACAACATTTACCGGTTTGAATGTCCGAAAAATTTCATAGAAGATATGCATCCTCCGACAAGAATCGAACCTTTAGCTTAAACTGAACCGTCAGATAGCCTGTTATGCTATACCATTTAGCTACAGAGGAAGCGTCTGGTTAGTAAGGTCGAATTACTGCTTTTAAATTTTCTATGAACAGATATGAGCGTTCGAGAGAAATCATGGGAAATTTGTAATTTAAAAGAAGTAATTCAACCGGGCTAGCCAGACGCTGTCTCTGTAGCTTTCTCTGTAGCACATTAGGCTATATGACAGCTTCCGTGTAGGATACGGGTTCGATTCCTGTCGGAGCACACATTTTTTATGAAATTTCTCGGATATCAGGCCGGTAAATTTTGTTAATAGTGTTTATTATAAACAGAGTATTTAATTAAATATTTGTATCTATAAAAAAATAACGTATAAACAATAAATATATTAAAATATAGACTATTTTTTGTTTACTTAGAGCAGACTGGGCTCTATCGCCTTGACAGAGGAACAAGTCAGGAAGTGTAATTTTGAATTTCAAAATCAATCACGAGAAGGATAGACTCTGGTTATTTCGCCTTAGATACAAATCTTTCCAAATCCAAAAAGCATTGAAAATATTCATAAGAAATAAAAACAATAACAACCTTTAATAACAATAATTATGAACACGGGCATAATGGACTGGCCGTATTCGGAAATTAACAATATGTCTACTTTTCAGCAACTTTTAGACTCTCTACAATAGTACTTACTTACAATTTATTATAGGTGCCATGCGTGATACACGCTTAAGCGATTATATGTCTTTCGATACATGACTGACGAGCCAGTTTTTTTACAGCAGTAGGTTGGCATTTCTTTCTGCGGTAGACCAGTTACCATACAAGGCTATAGAATCTGGTTTGTCCTACTATTAACCCACCCCCCTTCCATAGCTTCATACCTTTGCTAATTCCCGTAAGTGAATGTAATGGATTCGACTGGAATTCGAACTCAGCATTCCGATTCCTCAGTCTCCATTACTCCACCGTGCCTCCCAAATATATATATAGTAGTACGACTAAATTCACTGAAATGACTAATGCGCTCGAAACTAGCAAAGATTTGGGTACCCATGAAGTCCAGAAAAAAAAAAAAACTAAAAAAAACGAGAGATTGGTGCACAAAGAGAGCAAACACAGGCGGTCCCATTATTGAATTAAGTGAATCACGTGACCACAGGGGAAACGTATAAGTAGGAAGTGGTGTGACGACTAAATATAAACATTTGTACTCTATCCTGTATTACTATACGGATCTCCATTTCTAATCTTCCCTCTATTACTATACGATTCGCTATTCTGTATACTATTCACTATTTCTCTATACTGAACACTATGGATTACTATTCGGTGGTTACTATTTGAGCCAGTATTATCGAGCAAGTACTATTAATGCGGGTGTTATGTTATTCGAAGGCGTCTGGCACATGTATTGTTCAACGACGTTACTATAGTTCTATCTACGATTACAAAATCTCTACTACTACGAGCATTTGCAGAAGTGAATTAACGTTATTCTTTGACATTTATTAAAGTGGCAACGAATGTTCGTTGACATAAAATATATATATATATATATATATATATATATATATATATATATATATTATATATACTCAAATGAATAAATTTAAATAAATTAACGTGGAAGTATACATAAATATATATATATATATATATATATATATATATATATATATATATATATAAATGAATAAATAAAATAAATTTTACGTGGAAGTATTGTATATATATATATATATATATATATATATATATATATATATATATATATATATATATTAGTTTGTTTTAATAAAGCTCTTTTGTTAGTTAGTTGTTACTCGTATCGGGGTTTTTTCTTTGGGCTTCAGACCTGCATCTGTTTTGCGATTTTTAAATCGGTATCAAAGTTCATGTTTGTAGCTCTTTTTTTTTTTAAAACCTTTTTTTCCCTCGAGATTGATTTGATTAGCAAATCAAAAATTCGAGGGTTGAAAAAAAGGAGTCTAGTTACCTATATTTATTTGTATATATATATATATATATATATATATATATATATATATATATATATATTTATGTAACTTCAACGTAAATTTATTTATATTGATTCATTTGGGTATATATATATAAATCTATATTTAGAGAGAGAGAGAGAGAGAGAGAGAGAGAGAGAGAGAGGAGGTATCCCCCTAAAAAAATTGACACCATTTTGTAGTTTAATAATACAGACAATTCTCGCTCAAATCATCCCAAATTTTAACAGACTGTGTAAAAACAAAGTTGACTTTTCGGACTTATCTCATTGAGAACTTACTAGAAAGAAGGAGCGGGTGTGCCAGTGATAATGAAAATGTGATGGCCACCACATTCACCTGACTTTAAGCCTTGTGATTTTTTTTTTATGGGACAGGTCTGTATCCCCACTCTCTTGCAAGCCTTGAGGAACTTAAGCAGAGAATCAAGGAGGTACTGTAGAATGTTATACAAGACATGCTACAGGAGCTGGATTACCGACTTGACTTCTGTGGTATCACAGGTAGTACGCATATTGAAAGTTATGAAATACATGCCTTTGTATATCTCGTTCGATTTTTGACAAATAAATCTTTTATTGTTCAACATGAATTTTAATTTCGTTTGTCTGTGACATGTAGATACTCAGATATTCACATTTTAAATTATGTCAATTTCTGTGGGGACAGCCAATGTGTGTAATTGATTTATATATATATATAGTTGTAGAGTCGATTACGCGTAAATATACAAAAATATATATATACATACATACATATATATATATATATATATATATATATATATATATATATATATATATATATATATATATGTGTGTGTGTTTGTGTGTGTGTGCGTGTGTTATAAATTATATAAAAACTGTCTGAATTTCTCTTTATCAAAGAATATTTTTTTATGTATACATTTAGCCATTTTCAAGGATAAAATATTTAACTGTTTTATATATATATATATATATATATATATATATATATATATATATATATATATATATATATATAAGGCTGTGGTGAAATAATTTATTACATGGAACCTTAAAGTGGTCTGTTTTTTATTTAAATTATTTGCACTGCATTTACATTGAGCTCTCTGGATTTTAGCCTCCTTAGTGTTTACCCATACGGATTTCCTAGTTTTTTATAAACTATATATATATATATATATATATATATATATATATATATATATATATAGAGAGATAGAGAGAGAGAGAGGAATGTACCGTAAATTGCGGCATACAAGTCATTTTTTTCAATAATATAAAAGTATTTTTCAAAACTAGGGATCAACATATATGGCGGATATACAATGCAGACCCTTACCTTCTTTTATGTGCTGTCTCTCTTCAGGACGTACGCGATCATGGATCTCCACATCTTCCTGTCTTTTGTAGCTCTCAATAAGTTTTGCCTTTTTGTTATTTCACTCAGACCCTGTTCTGCAATCCACTTGCCCGTTAAGAATTTAACGTTATTTTACTTTGTCCCTTTTTTTCTTATATCCTCCCTGTGAGTATTAGGTTCTCCAAGCCATCCTTTCTCATTACGTGCCACAGAAATTTCAGCTGCCTTTTCCTGCTATAAAGTATGAGTTTCCTTTTTGTTTTCATCCTCTTTAAAACCTCATCGTTGCTCACATAGCTCTTTGTTGTAATACAATTGGGACGAAACTCCTAATAATTAATGTACACCACGATAACATGTAACGTAACAGTACTATCAAAAAACGACCTGGTACGATGTGTAATCTCTGGTATCAATATTTTATAGGAGTTGATGAAGACATTAATGTATTTATCAGTAGACTTGACGAAGTTATACCGATACAATATAAGGTACCTACCGGTGTGTGTTGTATGTTGTTTGCTATACAACGCATATAAAAATATATTACGATTAGTTGCTACAGGTCTATACCTGTAGCAACTAATCGTAATATGTCATTTTGGCACAGGTTATCGCATACTGTAAACTAACTTCATTTATCGGTAGGCCTAGATTTTAGGCCACTGAGTGCCTGCCGTATGTTTGGGGGTTGACCTATATAGTAGTATAGGTCGAACTCAAAATTTTGAGTTAAAATTCTTGAAGTCGACTTGTATACACAATTGACGGTATATGCACATACATTTTTAATCGATGTAAGTACTTTAAGTCTTATAACCTTGTTCTGTCTATTTTTCAGTTTTTAGTTAAAAACTTTTAAAAACGTATATATATATATATATATATATATATATATATATATATATATATATATATATAAGTGATAGAAATTATTAGAATTTGATATAATCATAATTAATAATTCATCGAGTCTAAAAATGGAAATCAAAAAGAACTTTATAGAATTCATCTTTTTGTTTTTCTGAGCATATTGATGACGTCATAAAAGGAGTACGCATCCATTACTGAGAATTGAAACCCTGACAGTTGTGGTGTGTGTGTGAAAATTGTTTGTGTGTGTGTGTGTGTGTGTGTTTTGTAAAAAATATATAAAATAAAAAAACCTCAAAAGAATGCAGAAAGACTTGTTAATATATATAAATATAGTTATATATATATATAAATATATATATATATATATATATATATATATATATATATATATATATATATATATATATATATATATATATATATATATATATATATATATATATATATATATATATATATATATATATATATATATATATATATATATATTATATCTGGGGAATTCTGTGAGATGTCTTATCAAATAGGTCAATGTCTGGTCCTTACCTCTCCCTTACTCTTAAATATCTTCAAAAAATAGATTTAAAATTATTCCTATCTCTCCTTCCCTCTCTAATTTCGACCATGTTTGGCATACTCTTCTTCTCCATCTCTCTCCCTATCACCTCACATCAACTTAAAACTACCCCCCCACAAAAGTCTGTAAAAAATATATGTAAATTTAAAACATTTTTTCACCCTGGGAAGTGCGGTTTGATGAACCAGGTAAAAACCCTATACCTGGGGAAATAAATTATAACCAATGGACCCTTAATGCTGTCTGTTTTCTATTTAAATTGAATTAACACACACACACACACACACACACACACACACACACACATATATATATATATATATATATATATATATATATATATATATAGCCCCTTTTGTTTGCCTCGGGTTCTTTGATAGGCTCCAGAGGCGGATATGCAATATAATTGGCCCTGATCTGGCATCTCGTGTACAGTCGCTCTCTCATAGACGCGCCGTTGCCTCTCTCTGTCTGTTTTACAAATACTTTCATGGCAATTGCTCCGAGGAGCTGCATTCGCTGGTTCCCAGACTTCATGAGCTCAAGCGCCCTACGAGGCTGGCATCCCGCTCTCACCCTTACACTGTCGAAACTTCTAAATGTAGCCGTCTCTTCTACTCCAATAGCTTCATATCTCGCATCTCTCGCCTGTGGAACTCCCTTCCCTATTTCAGTTTCCCTGGGAGCTATAATCTTCAAGTATTCAAATGTAATGTCGATCGACATCTCCAGTTGCCTTGATCTATCCACTACCCTTCTCCTCATCCTTTCTTCTATCACTCCTATCTGATCTTGCTCCAAATCTTCTGTAACCCCTTGCGTCCTAGTGGCTTCCCGCCTTGCTTGGGGTGGAACGCTTAAAAAAATATATATATATATATATATATATATATATATATATATATATATATATCGCATATTAAATGCAGAGCCTAAATATTTCTATTAGATTCTTTTGAACATTGTCCGACCATAGCTAAAAGTTATAAGCGTTCTATCGCCATGTGTATGTCTGTGTGTGAGTACGGAAATTGCTGAAAAATTCTCGGCTTGAAAAGCTGGCAATGTTTTTTCTTAAATTTTTTCCCATTTTTCTGCCAATTGCTTAATTTTCTTTGTTTTTTACTCTATCTTAAGTTATCTATCTCTTTTTCCCTTTTCTTCTGTCTCTTTTTTTTCCTTAATCTATTCTTTCTTTATCATTATCTACGTTTCTCTATCTCGCTCCCTCTTAGTCTTTCTTTCTTTCTTTCTTTCTTTCTTAGTAGAAACACTTCCTACATTCTCTAACTCCTCAGTTGAAAACAAACACCCTTTGCCGTCCATAGCACAAGTGATATTGACCAGTATCTAAAGCCTGACATCTCGTCTTTCTCAAACTTGTCGAATCGTTTAAAGCAACATTCTCTTTCCACCCAAACTAAATTCTTTGTCTTTAAACCGTATCATCCTCTGACCCAATACGAACAAGAGAACCTAATGCCCAACCTCTTTTTCCATCAGAACCACCATCGTCAAATTATACGCTCCACTTCTTAATTCAATTGCTCGGTAAATGATAAATGCTCTGATATTGATCAGTGTGGCGCACACGACGAAGAAAAAGGCGGGAAAAAGGACGAGGTAAATTGGATGGCAAATATGAAAAAGAAAATATTTGATAAGGCGGCTGATGGCGAAGTTACGATAACAGAATTGATGATGTAACAGGTTTAGCATAAAAGAATACAAAGATTAAGCTAGATAGAGAAGCATGAATATATCTATCTACATACTTATTTTTATTTCTATCTGTCTCTATCTATTTATATTTCTATCTCTATATCTATCGCTGTCTGTTTATCTCACTATATATATATATATATATATATATATATATATATATATATCATCTTTCTAGCTATTTTGCGAGGAAGTATTTCGTTCTTTTTTTATACATACTTTTCTTTCTTTATCTCTTTGGTTTTTTTTTTTCATGTTTCGCTTTCTCCTTTTCATTCTTTTTCTCCATCACTCTCGTTCCCCATCTCTCTTGCTTTCTCCTCGTAGTATAAACATTCGCTTCAAACCTAATCCTATGTTTTTAACCCCTCGGAGTTAGTCATCTTTATAATATCTGTAAAATAAATGGCCAGAACGACGATAAATTAAGATAATCTGATAGTTCTGCGAAAAAAAAACAAAACAAAACACACACACACACACACACACACACACACACACATATCTTTGTAAGACTAAAGAGTAAATTTATTCAATAAAAGCGCCATTGGCTTCAACTACGGTCTCCAGACGACTTCGGAATCTTCTGCAACTCTATTGGACGGTCTCCTTGTTTAACCTAGTGAATACTGCCATGACATTTGCCTTCAGTTCATTTTTGGTATTACAAGGAGTTTTGTGGTCTCTCACTCAACTGCGCCCAATACATAATACATCAAGGTGGTCAGATGTAAGGTGTGGTGTGGCCACAGAAGTCTCTGACACCCGTGCTTCGGTACTCCTGCTTGTGTTGCATGGATGCAGAATGTTGTAAAACATACAGGGTTTTCCAAAAAATTTCACTTGATGCAGGCAGCACTCAACCTCCTCAATGCACTTGATTTAGGCCTTCCACAAAAAAATAAATGGAGGTATATATATATATATATATATATATATATATATATATATATTACCCAACAAAATTCAAAATTACCTCATATGGGGTAATTTGAGATTTTGTTGTGTAATTTGTATACCCTGTTATAATAAATACATTGAGCTTAATTTTGTGGATCAATTTTAATATTTGATATTCCTGGGATCTACTTGCATTATATATAAACGGATTTATTGTCTGTACTATATCAATATCTATCTATCTATCTATCTATCTATCTATCTATCTATCTATATATATATATATATATATATATATATAGTACAGGTAGAAATCCGTGGGTAAGTAATCCAAGTAAATCCTATTAATATAAAATATTAAAACTGATCCACAACAGAGGGCTCAATATATTTATTATAGAGCATAGAAATGAATTACATAAAAATGAAACTCAATTGTACCCCATTTTTTAAGCCATTTCGCTCCTCGGGATAAAATTCCTGGAGTTTGTCTATACTGATAAAAGAATGAATCGTAACGTTTTTTTTTTCTAAATTTGAAATTAAAAAAGGATAAAAAGAAAGAAAAAAGAAGGAAATCAGAGGAACAAACCGTAAATAAGGGAAAAGACAGGGGATAGAAATAAGCAGATAGAAAAAGAAAAAAGAAACACCAACGTACAGAACATATGCAAGTCTAGAAAGAGAACAGGTTAAATCGTTCTGTGTCAGAACCACTGTCTTCTCAACTGAGCAATAGTGAGAGGAAAAAATCTTTCAGGCCTTCAGTATTGGTACCAACATTCATAGTCTGGTGTCCATCTTCAAATTTCATTCAAGAACCACCAAGAAAACGGTGAATGAGTTGAAAAAGAGCGAACAGTAGAGAGAAAAACTGGATCATGAGGTCACAACAGTGAGGGATCATCATTTTAAATTAAAAAAGATCCAACTCACTCCATAAGACGGTTTTAGTAAGCATTGCCTTTGTTTTCACGTGAGAAATGGCTTTCAGCTAAGACAGTCCAAAGAGTTGTGAAAAAAAGACGAAAATAAAATCATACGTGAAACCAGTGAAGTCCCATGTTACACAAGGAGGAAAAATTAGAAGGTTAGAGAGGGCGAAGATCATCTTGAATAAGTTGGAACGTTATCCTGGAGTAATAAATATATATTTGAACTTTATTTCAACCTTTCATGAGATTCCGATTCTTAAATATGATTAATTCATGATGAACATGTCATTTTCGTTTATTATCGATTTCATCCCGATTCTTCTGTTAAGCTTGTAGAGTAATTATACATTCTTATTCTCAGACTAGAGTCCAATAGAGTTATAAAAAGCTCGAAGAATTCCAGTAAGACATTTTAATCATTTCATATGTGTGTGTATGCATATTTATATGTATATATATTTATATATATATATTTATAAATTTGTATATATATATATATATATATATATATATATATATATATATATATATATATATATTTTTTAACTGTAAATTTCCAAATTTTTAATCGAATAGTTTTATCCTTTTACTTGTTCCTTCCTTTTTTCTTTTCATTTTATTCATTTAATTATTTTTTATTAGGATATATTCTTTTATTCCTCCTCACTTTTTGTCTTGCCAGATGTTATCCTGACTATAGCCCGTCTCTCTGAAATTGAAAAGTTATTCTAACAACAGCACGTTGTTCTGAAATTTGTTGGAATTTTTGGGTAGTGTAGTACTAGTGAGCCAGCCAAAATGAGCTGACTCATTTTATAGTTCACCAATAGAAGGGTCAACCAATCAGAAGGCTCAAAATATTCAATGCTACGTGTATAAAGGCAGCCATTTTTTTCCGAATATTCACTGCCAACCTCTGATATCGAAGACTGAAGAATTACGGAAGAGCTGCTGGTAGTATTGGCGATATAGTCAGATTCAGTAGAGTGTCTGACTCGTGAGTATTAATCTTTAACGTTGTTTTATTGAACAGATTGCGTACTGTATTCTATATTCATAGACTTGGCGAACATGGTCAACAAAATTGACAACTCGGTCGAACAATTTTCGGCTACGCCGACTACACGCGAGTCGTTTTCCGCGTTCCGCAACCTATAACGCTTTTCATCTATGTTTTTAATTTTAGTGCTTCACTCCCCCTACTAATAAGAATAGACCGGCACAACGCTTTTACACCGATAAAAAAATAAAATTGACGTTTATTTTTATAAAAAGTTTCGCACAGCGAGGAATCAAACAGAGATCGGGTTTTTGATAATAATATGATCCCCACTAGAAATACACCGTCTACAAAAACATTTTTCGGTGAGTAATTTCCATTTCTTTGTTTATTTATTCCACCATTGATGAAGGACACAGGCCTGTGCGAAATTCCCGGAGGTAAAACCTTTTTTTTCGTGCTTCATTACTGTCATATTAATAATTATTAATAATTAATATTTAATAAATGTTTTTCATACTGATTATAGTAGTACGCTTTCATTTGTTCGTGTTTTATTAAGTAACATCTTTTTTACACACACACACATATATTATAATTATTTTTAAAATATAATTCCATCGCTACACAGGAATTACCAGCTTTTAAAAACAGAAGCTAAAAAATTCCAATTCAATTAAAGAAATTAAATTAAATTGCCTACCTTCTTGTATTCATTTAAAAAGCGAATTTTGTAACTTCCAAAATTCGCTTGCAAATGAAACAGAACAAGGTACTTTAATTTAATTCAATTTCTATAGCTGAATTGAAAGTTTTAGCTTCTGTTTTTGAAATATGGTAATTCCTGTGTAGCGATGGAATCATATTTTTTTACTAAAAAATTATTACAATCTAGGCTCTACTGTTTTCTAAAAATAAAACCCCAAATACTAAAGAACTTCGGATCATAAATCTTTATATTTCTTTTCCTATTTTATCAATATATTTGCGCACATTACATAGATACACACACACACACACACACACACATTGAAGATATATTATATAATTTTTTTTAAAACTGTTCATATAACATTAAAATATGTATTTAATTTTCTTGGAACAATTGTCATAGAATAATATAATATATATATATATATATATTTGGATGGATATATAGTTATGACCCTGGTAATTCACGCGATCCTTTAAACTTTGAAAACCCAGGGTCACAAACAGACATCTATCCAACAAAATATATTAGTTCTATCTCTGATATTTTTAAATCTTAATAAAGAAAAATATAATATATAAATAATTTTACATATATATATTTATTTATATTTATATATATTTTTTTATATATATATATATATATATATATATATATATATATATATATATGGTGGACTGACGATTGCATCAAGGAAGAAACAGTCTGTCGCCTCTAAGTGTTGACTTCTATGTTTACTTTTTTATTTACACATGCTCTTTCTCTGACATTGAGCACTTTATCCCATAAATATAGCACATCTTCTAACTATATTTTTCCTATATATATATATATATATATATATATATATATATATATATATATATATATAAAATGTATATTTAAAGTATATATAAAGTATATATAAAGTTTAGCTGGAATTTTTATCTTCAGTTTTATGAAAGTGGCAAAATATTGATTTTACAGTGTTAAAAATGATTTTCACATCGTGTTCCAATATTACAGTCAGTTCTTTGTAGTACAGTTTCACCTAAGATTTGGCTGGTAACTGTTGCCTGACTGCAATGTTTATATGCCGTCATGGTTTACCACCGGGTTAAGATCCGGACACTGACTTGGCCAGTTTAAAACTTTCATCTTTCTTCCGAAACCATTCTCGAGTTGGTCTCATGCTGTTGTTTTACTGAAATGCAAACTTCTTCCAAATCGCAGACCCGAAGCAGTTTTCCTTGAAGAAAACACAGGTGATCTCCATGGGTGCTGAACAAACACAAAATGCGCCTGAGCAAGCGTCTGCAATAGTGAATAAGTAGCCGCCGTAGTAGACGGGTATCCACGAATAAAAGTGGCCAGCCGTTATTAATATATATATATATATATATATATATATATATATATGAAGAAAAATATACGGAAAAACAAACAAAAATTCTAATATGCAATTATGCTGTTTTAATGTTAATATAATGTCAACGTCGGACGTTTCAGTCTAATAGACCATCATCAGGACATATTCATAAAACATAATTAACATAGACCATATTCAATCGAAACGTCCGACGTTGACATTATATTAACATTAAAACAGCATAATTGCATATTAGGTTTTTTGTTTGTTTTTCCGTATATTTTTCTTCATACTGTTGGATCTATATCCATATATTTGCTTACACATATATACACACACATATATATATGCAAATATATATATATATATATATATATATATATATATATATATATCAAATAGTAAACAAGCCATTTATAGATGTCGTTTGAATCGAGAATAATGGTCAGGTTCATTCACGAACGGCTAATGCCTTAAGTGCGTCGTCTTGTGAAAAACAATTTTTGCGTTCATATATAATTTATTTAAGATGAATTCATTACATAAGTCAGTGGATAAATACAATATATATATATATATGAAGGGGTCGCTAATAAATATACATTACGGATTTATTCTCGCCGAATGGAAATCAAAACACATTTTTTATTTCATTATGTTTATGTATTTCCCATTTCTGACATTTTTGGCATTCTATGTATTTAGAGATTCCTTATAAAATTACGAAAAATCATCAAAGTTATATTGAGCTTCTTGTTTTTTCAACCAAGCTATCGTGTTGTATTCCTCATTTTCTTTTTAAAGAATATTTTCACGGTAAATCTTTTGATAGGCCTCTCTCTTTGGTACCTGGACTTCATGAGGTTAAGCGCATTATTACATTGTCTACAAGTTCTTATCATTTTATAGATGAAATGGTGCAAGGTAACCGTAAGTTCTATGCTAACGGCTTCTTCTCTCTTTCGGCTTTTGTCTACATTTCTGAGATGAGGTATTTTAATTATTTACATTATTTGCAAACATTCGGACTGATATCCTCATCTTTATTTCATGTTGAATTTTTCCGGCCTTCATTTTGTATATATATTTAAATTTTAGAATGTTAAACCCTTTATTTCATCCACCGGTGTCTCAGTTATATCCTTTAACTCATTTTCTCCAGATTTTAAATCATTTGAAATCAATTGTGCAGAAAAATAATTTGAATTTATTTCAATTATTTGGGTTCAAGTCACTGAAAACGAACCAATTTTTTTAAACACTATAAAAAGAAAATTCTTTCGCCTTCTCGCTTTATTTGATCTTCAAAATTTTAAATGCAATATAAATTGTTTACTTCTGTCTCAATACATGTTCTTTAATTGTCCTCTCTCATTAACTGTTTTATTTTTCTCATTCTTTTCGACAAATTATATTTCAAATTTACTTTCGTCTTAGTGATTTACTGCTATGCTTTATTTGATTACATAAAATATTACAGTCGAACAAATAATTTTTCTTTAAACCGAACAATAAGAATTTTGAACTAATACTGTCGAACATTTAATTAAAAAAACAATATGTTTGTATTAATTGAATCTATTAAAGCGATTTACTGTAATTTAACAGATTTTATATTATATGCGTATATGTGAAGAATAAGAATGTGCGTTTTGTTGCATACAACTGATTTTCCAACCTATCCGTATTTGTACAAGGAGTGCTCATTTATATAAGCCAAAGTGTCTGTAAAATTTCTGAAAGCAAAACCAATAATAATCATATTGATTTCATCTCGTCATCATCGTCAAAGGGTATAAAAGATTTCTTGTATGACTCAATTCATTATAAAAATATCGAAGCAGATGGACAGATAAAAAAATGAAATTATGAAAATATTTGAACGTAACCAACTTCGCGCCAGACGTCGTAAGCAGCTCAGCTGACGTTCTGATTGCAGAATCGACCTTTTCTGCCTGTACATCGCTTATAATTTTTGCCTCAAAAAGAAATAAAAGGGATGTATCATAATTCTAATTTTTTTCAAATTGCAGACTTATGCAACGGCAAACACAGTTCATTCTTTTAATGCCGTAATTTTTTCATCTAAAATTGTATATTTTAGCACTATTATTTATGGCTGTTCGATGCGCAAGATGGGTTAATTCATTTATTTTATGTTATAAAGAATGTTATAATCTTAAAAATGCCTGGCGTTGTCAATCGTTCGCGCTTAAATATCAGTCTTAGTTAACATTTTTGATACAAATAAATTTTTTGTAATTTTTCAATTGGTCAGACGAACATGGACACAAAAATATATATATATATATATATATATATATATATATATATATATATATATAGAAAGAGATTCAGAGATGAAATACATAGAGATATATAACATTGTCACAAACAAACGAAAATTTAGCAAATTTTTCGGACGTACATATCTGGAAAATTACGCAATATTGTGAGGCGTAAGGACATTAAGTCATCCTTTTTCGGAACACATACGAAAGGTCGAACACACAGTCCGTAATATAAAACACCATTTATATACAATTATTCAGTTAAAGTATTGAAAAATTTAACAAACACACACACAGACATTATATATATATATATATATATATATATATATATATATATATATATATATATATATCATAATTATACTTTTAGTTTCCATTTAATGCGAATAATGATATTATAAATTAAATCCATAATTTTTTATATATATATATATATATATATATATATATATAATTAAAATGAACTAAACGTTTAAATCTTCTAAATAAGTTCATGACACATTCTCTTTCTTAAAACTCCCTTCATTTAAAATCCTAATGGGATCTGACCTATCTGATCCATATCTGATCTTGCTATTTTTGTAAACTTGTGTCCTAGTGTCTTCATGGAATAAAAATGAAAAAATATATAATATATATATGTTTATAAATATATATATAAATAAATATATATATAGTCTTAATATAAAGATGGAAAAAAAACCTTTTATTCCAAAATATTTTTATTAATTACCGTTATTTTAATTTATTTTATTAATTAAATATCTCTTGAATTTATTTTTTTTATATTTATATGGTCCGGAATGTTTTAATTTAAAAAACAGTGTGATCCTGATCCACAAAAATGTTATGATATTTAAAAAATTAAAATTTTTAGAAATAATTTTGAATCCTGGACAATTTAAAAATTTTGAAATTTTTATAATATTTAGAAAATATATTTAAATTAATGAATTTTCATCTTTGTCTTAAAAATTCATCTATTATTACAAGTATAAAAACGAAAATTTATTATGTACAAATATTTATATATTATATATATTATTGTGAGACCGGAACTACCTACACAATAGACTCTTCCAGGTCTATATTAAGTATGCGACACAACACTCTAGAGAGAGACATAGAGACAGTACGACTACCAGTGTTGGACACTAACATATAGTAAGCTCCGCTTACACTATCTCTGTAACCTGTTGTTAATATATCTTTCTTACATCTAATCCGTGTTCCGTGTTTTCCTTCTGTGGTCCCAACTTTGGCCCCACATCAGTGGCGACGAGGATTCTAGAAACGCACTCACGGCGAAACCTAAATACCTTACCAATCCCACATCTGTGTCGACGAAGAATTCGAGAAACGCATTCACGTCGAAAAACCGCAATACTTTGTCAGTCCCACAACAGTGGCGACAGAAAGATTCGAGAATTTCGTTCTCACCATATCAATAGCGACAGAGTACTCGAAAAATACACAGAAACTCCACGCGTTCCCACAGCAGTGTTGAACGAGAAATTAAGCTGGTATTACTACATTAGCGATTTAAAAGCTAAACACCCAGCGTCTACATATATTCCAATACCAAACAGCAGTGACGAACTAGCGATTCGACATCTACGGAATATTAAAGTCTGTCCAAATAACATAACGAGAACGATTTCTTACACACCCACACACATAAAAAAAAAAACAGTTTGTTCATAAAACAAACTGACAATACAAGAGCAGAAGTACTACCATTGTACTCAAGTTTTCGAAAAAAACTATCGATTTTTTTTTTATGTGACTGAGTTGAACTCGTGCATAAAATTTTTCTCCCCTCAAATTCACTGAGGTGAGTTTTTTTTTTTGTACCTTTACAAAAAAAAAAAAAAATACATAAGTGTGGTGAAAATTTATTCAATTACGTTAAAATTAACGGAACCACGGGAAAAAAGCTAAACACATAATTAGTTTAGTTTAACTAATTGTCTGTCCATATTTTTTTTTGTAAAAAAAAAAAAGAACAAAAATCTATCAAGATAGATTTTTTTTGTGTACCTCCTCTTAGTACACGTGTTTCAAAGCAAAAAAAAAATTTGTTTGTTTTTAAATATGGAAGATTTTCAAAAAGTAGTTGCCCAAATGTTAAAAACTAAATTTGGATCAGCAAAAAATCAGAAGAAAGACAACAACAACTATTTTTGGAATTACATAAACAAAAAATGGAATTTCAACAAATTACGCTTCAGAATGCTGAACTACAACAGAAACAACTTAAAGAATTACTCGTAAATGCATTAAAAGGCTCAAACTCTGAAAAAAGATACAATATTCTCCCAGAGTATAATCTACAATTCAATGGAAACCTTTGAATACGTACCAGAGAACGACAAAACGTTCGAGGCTTTTTTACAGGCGCTACGAAGATATTTTCAACGTAGACTGTGAACAATGGCCCAGTAAAAAAAAAAGGTACGTCTACTATTGAGAAAACTGGGAACTACAGAACATAGTAGGTTCGTAGACTTCATACTACCCAAGAAAACGACTGACTTGGATTTTTCAGAGACTATTAAGCTCCTATCGGAACTATTCGGGCCTAACACAACCTTGTTCCACAAACGTTGGAAATGCCTGAACACAGTCAAAGACAACCAGCAAGATTTTCTAACGTTTGCAGCATCGGTAAACAAGCTCTGTAATGATTTTAAACTAGCCGAACTGACTGCCGATGATTTCAGGTGCTTGATTTTCGCACAAGGTCTAGTATCAGCAGAAGACGCCGAAGTCAGACGACGGGTACTGACCAAGCTTGAGAACGAACAAGGATTGACTCTCCAAAAACTGGCAGAGGACTGTCAAAAAGTAATATCTGTAAAGTGTGACTCAAACACTATCGAGGAATCAGGTGTGGCTCAGATTAATAAAATCAGAAGTAAGTCTACCTCCTATTCCCCAAAAAAGACAAAAGGCAAATCTCATGTCCTAAATTACGCAGTAACCAAAACCCAAATAGGTTAAAGAAACCGCCCGGACCATGTTACCATTGTGGTAAATGGCATTGGATGAAATTCTGTCCAGTTAAGAACAAAAAATATTGCAAAAATTGCAATAAAAGTGGGCATACTTTAACTTCGTGCTGGTACGCCAACAGAACGAGAAAACCAAAAAAATAAAATTAGGCAAGCTCAATCTGACAATATTGTTGATAGGAATTTAAGAAAATATGTAACTGTGGATATTTTCAATAAGTCCATTAAATTCAGCTTGACTCGGGTTCCGATCTTTCAACCATTAATTGGCGTACTTGGCGAAAATTGAACAAGCCGACCTTATTAAAAACGGATAAAACAGCAAAATCCGTAACTGGCGAAAAGATTAACATTTTAGGCGAGGTAATACTTACAGTAACACTAAATGGAGTTACCAAAAAGCTCAAAAAGCCTACGTATTGAAAAAACTTCAGTTAACTTATTTGGAACAGATTGGATAGAAAAATTCAATCTTTGGGATTGCCCAATGAGTACATTTTGTCGCAAGATACAAAGTACAACGTCCAATTTGGTAAATCTAAAAAAGGAACTCAAACAACAATTTCCCCAGGTTTTTTCTGGCGGCCTTGGGAAATGTACTAAAATGAAAGCTAAGTTCAAGGTGAAGGACGGTGCACAACCGGTATTAAAAAAGAAACGGAATGTCCCTTTCGCTGCTCTAGAGCAAATCAACAAAGAGTTAGATAGACTCGAACAAGCAGGTATTCTGTCAAAAACAGATTTCAGCGAGTGGGCAGCACCTACGGTCTACGTAAAAAAGAAGTCCAATCAAATACGAGTATGCGCAGATTTTTCCACAGGGTTAAACGATGCCTTGCAAGATCACCACTATCCTCTCCCAAGCCCTGAAAAAATTTTCAATAAACTCAATGGTGGAAAATTTTTTTTCTAAAATTGACCTCTCGGACGCATACCTTCAGATAGAGGTGGAAGAAGAAAGTTCCAAATTGCTCTGCATAAACACCCATAGATGGTTGTACAAATACAACAGACTGGCTTTTGGAGTAAAGGTTGCGCCTGCGATTTTCCAGCAGGTCATGGACGCCATGTTTGACCTTCACTACGCAACAGCCTATTTGGATGATATACTGGTTACTTGGTAATCTTGACGACAGAGCACCGGAACCATATAATAAACGTATTCGAAAAGATACAAGAATACATTAATTAAGGACCCTCAAGATTAGTTTTAATTTTACCAGAGATTAAATGAAGGCTTTTTTTAAATAAAGACGGTCGTCGGCCGGATGCAGAAAGAGCCAACGCGATCAGAATTTTGCCGGCCCCAGATAACGTTCAAGCGTTACAAAGCTTCCTCGGCCTAGCTTATACTTTTACCAAGGGTTCATTAATAACATGCAATATTTGATTCATTTCTTTCAACCAACTTTTAAAAAGGACAAACCATGGTCATGGACCCCGGAATGTTCAAGACGCTATTCGAGAAGATCAAGAAAACTCTTACTTAGTTTCTCCCCACACATTAAGACCCTAGTCTCGACATCATAATCAAAGTGATGCACGCTGATTACGGCATTGGTGCTATCATTTTACATAAACTGCCTGATGGTTCGATTGGTCTGTGGCTCACGCATCAAGATCTCTACTTCATTTGAGAAACAATCTTTTCCCAAATAGAGAAAGAGGCTCGAGGGTTAATATTCACTGTGAAAAAGTTTCACAGATATCTAATGGTAGACGGTTTTGCAGACGGACCATAAACCTCTAATTACAATTTTGGACAAAAAAAAAGGTCTGCCAGTCTATACTGAAATATTTACTTCGTTGGGGAACGATTCTCTTAAACTAACTTTTCAAGATAGAGTTTCAAACATCCAAAAATTTGCCATGCAGACAGTTTATCGCGACTCATTCCAAAAAATACAGAAGTCTTTGAAAACTCAATCATAACTATATCTAAGGACAAATTATAAATCACGATCACGAGTAGTTACTTTGTGTGACATAAAAGGGAATCTATAAAGGATGAATTCAAAATCCATAAAAAGCAAAATTCGCAGCAAAGACCCCAATGTGCTTATTAGTTTTCTCAATATGCGATGATGTCCTACTAATATATTTACCGCGTAGTGATTCCAAACAGCCTACAAAAGAAAAATCCTCTCAGGGATTTTCACTTTGGGACATCCGGGGAAGAACAAACTGAAAAATGTCATTGTTATGTTTGAGTTCATGCCAAACATGGACAAGTGTTATAGCAGACATGATAGAAAATTTCGCAAAGGATGCGTCATTCATCGTAAAAACTCCAACCACGATGTATGCAAACCATGGCCCAAAACAGACCATCCATGGCAAATAAAACATATCGATTTTGCAGGGCCTATAGACAACATGGATACCTCATTGTTGTGGATCTATACAAAATGGCCTGTTGAAATACAAAAGACCTACCACAAACATTGGGATTTCTGGGGGATTATTCGATTTTTTTGCGTGGTAGATTTGTTTTACAGATTTGCACTCAATTCACATGAATTTGAGACTTTTGCAAGTCAATCAGGTGGACCACATTCAAACGCCTCCGAAGGCCCATTCAAAATGGCCAGGCCGAAAGGTTCGTGGACAATTTAAAACCTTTCATTTAAGAAAGGAACTATTCGAACACCGACATTGCAACAATTTCTGCAGGTGTATCGGATAACCCTAATCCGAAAATGCCAAAACATCTCGCCTGCAGAAGCAATTGGGAAATATTGAAAAAAAGTCCTTCGACAAACTTATTCCACGAAAAAAGCCAAAGTTCAAAAACCGTATCGTATAAGAAATATTTCAATCCTGGCGATAAAGTCTTACTAAACTTAAAAAAACAACATAACATTCCAAAAAGTAGGCATCAGAAAACAAAGAATTATCCCAATTCTATATTGTCCAGGACCAAAAAACAGACAAACGCCATTGGAATCAGCTCAGAAAATGCCGTTTAAAGGAATCAAAATAAATGCACAAAATATTATTAAAATTGATCGACGTAATTTTCGATCACTTTCGATCTCGAAATACCCCAAGTCTCTCCTGAATATGCGACGCTCAGGAAGGAAAAGGAAATTACTCAACCGCTCGACGTAAATCCCACTATTAAAATATTAAAGTTTTATTTTACAATCTTTATTTTTCAAAAAGAAAACTCTTGGAATACCTGAACCGGAATATGACACAATAGTCTCTTCCAAGTCTATATTAAGTATGCGACACAATCACTAGAGAGACAGGGAGAGTTAATACGACTAACAATGAACAATAACATATAGTAAAAATTAAAACACTATCTCTGTAAACTGTTGTTAATATATCTTTCTTACATTTAATCCGTGTTCCGTGTTTTCATTCTGTGGTCCTGACTTTGGCCCAAATTAATACATATAACAAAATAAAACACAAAAATAATATATATATATATATATATATATACTTTTATAGTTAAGATGGGCTATATTTATGGGATAAAGTGCTCAATATCAGAGATCAGCGTGTGTAAATATAAAAGTGAACATAATCATTTCATACTAGACGCAATCGTCATAAACGACGATTGCTTCTAGCATGAAACAGATTGCTAACTATAATTGTCACCTCTGGGTCTTTGAAACAATGTCATCTTTTATATATATATTCCCAATATGAGGTAAATTTTGGATTTTGTTATGTACTAATTATTTGCTCTTTAATAATAAAACAAATATAAATTACTTGGATTACTTGGATTATACCTGTTACATTTACACAGTCACCAAAAAATAAATAAATATATATATATAAATATAATAAATAAATGTGTTTGTTTTTTCAAAAAAATTTAAAAATAAATATAAATAAATAATAAATATGTATATAATTTTATATAAACCCCACCACACGGTACTTATTAGAAAGCGCTCAATATCAGAGATAGAAAAAAACATATTTGGTTGGATAGATGACAGTTTGTGACTCTTAACGAGACATTTCCGCCACACTTCCAATGTTTAAATTTCAACATTTCAACATACAAATGCGTATGTATAGATATAACACCACCCGTATACATACATGTCATGTCATAGCCGAAACTGCCCACATATGTTTATATATGTATGAGTCCTGACGGACGACCAAGTATGTATATGTGTCTGCATACATCGATGTTTGCGTTAGTACGATGAATGACAAAACGACGAAATTTCCCCACCACTTCCACAATAACACCAATACACGCAATCTACATAAACCCAAATTTTTAAAACATTAATCAGTTTGTCTGACGATCGCTAAAGCGTGAAACCCAGGGTCACAAACTCACATATATCCAACCATATATATATATATATATATATATATATATATATATAAAAAATAAAAAACACTCTACTTTCGGTGGCTTGATTTAAAATCCATCAACCCCAAACGCCTCTGATATTGATAAAGCAAACAACTAGCGGACAGGCACTCGCTTGAGTTTGAGACATTGAAGGAGATAAGATATCTAATTTAATTTAATTTATGGTTACTCGTTATCCTCAGAGATCCGAAGACATTATCGTACACACTGTTTTGTCTCTATTTCATTCTAACCTGAGCAAGCCAGAGAGCAGATGAAACTCGTCATTGATAAATTTTCTACTTAGTCTCATCTTCATTTTTGTGTTGGATCCTATTATATATCCTACAAACATTAGATATACGAAGAAATAATGCTATTCAAGCTTTTACATGTTATTTCTATTTGAGACCTTCTCCGTTTCCACTATCGCGTTACCCTGCACAGCCAACCAGTTCGTACAATTCTTATTATTTATTCAGTTGTTAAGGTCATATTTCCTATTTTTTTTAGCGATTAATTCCCCAAATCCATTCCTCGCTTATTCATCCATTGTCAATCAAATTCTTGTCCATTAAGTCACGCGACATGTCACGTGACACCGGCTCTCTTTTTCATTGTATGCCCCATTTACAGGTTAGTATATGTGATGTCGCTTTATTTTTGGGGGCCAAAAATTATTTTCTTTCCTGTGCTTTGAAGCATTTTGCGTTTTGTATTTCCCTATTTATATTTATTTATTTGATTTCTTGATAAATAAACCTGCATATATTTGTAATTTATTTGACATCTTTCGCGGGCAAACACTATTTTCTCTCTCCTTTCACACACTTTATTTTTATCCATCAATTTCATCGAGTTGATTGTGTGTCGCAGTCTACTCCTTATCAATATTTACTGACTGGATCTTCGTACGCACGGGGCCGAATAAGAAAGAGAAAGATTGTGTGGCGTCAATGTTAGAATGAAAACGTGCGTGTCTGTGTTGAAAATTAAAGCGCGAAATCCTAACCATTTGCACTGCTGATAAATTTTATCTTTGCCACATTCCTATAGGACACATTTTTTATACAAATGTTCTCTCAATACAAGGGTCAGGAGCTACCCAAGGTAGAAGTTTACTGCATGGTTTTATATGAGAGTAACGAAAAGCAAGAAGTGAAATTAATGAAAGATGACTGCTAACCCCAGACTCTAAGAGACCAAGATTGTAGAGATAGTTGTCTATGGCTCTCCACAACTCCCGGTTTTGCCGTCCATTTAAGATTCCTTTGTGTAACTTAGTACTGTATGAACCCCTAGTATGAAGATATCCAATGTAGAAAGAATGCATTTTACGGCTAAGAGCACACCAAAATATTTTGCTAATCATTGCGCCACATCAAGTTTTCCTTTCTTTTTGCGTCTATCGTCATGAGATCTTTAAAGGGTTTATATATATATATATATATATATATATATATATATATATATATATATATATATATATATGTATGTATGTATATATGGGTAGAAAATGTACATACACGTACAAATTCTTGCTCGTAAGTATTTTTATTCCTCAAGAGTTATAAATACTACAGTGCTCAGTGTTATGAAGCACAGCTATAAATATATATTAGTGAATATACATCATATCCAACGTCGATAACACAACTTGGAGTTTAATGCAGTTAAAATGCAATCTTCAGGTGTGAGTATTCTGATCATTATCAATCGCGTTTTCGTGATGATGATTCAAAACTGTGTGTACAAACTTGTCTATTTAAAATATAGAATTAACTATTAGCAATATATATCGTTCAAATTCATTAGCTCGAAAGTCAAAGAATTAAAAAAATATTAAATAACAGATTTAAAAAAAATATTATTAAATTTGAATTTGGATTCGAAAGTGAACAATATATCAAGGGGAGTAACTCTCGTTATGCCTATTAACGTAAACTAGAACGTAGATTATAAAGGTGCAAAAATAAATAATAGGTAACAGTTCTTGGAAAAAGAAAACGTTGTCTGAAGCGGAACTTCTTTCTTGGAAATGGAATATAGGAATAGTGAGGCTGATTCAACTTTGTGGTTTTAGTTTTAAAGGTCTAAACAGGTGGAAACTCTGGGACTTTAATTTTAAATTTTAATAAGGAAAATTAGTCAAGAAATTTTCAAATAGGAAAATAATAAAGCAGTCTCCTGGTAATAAGCGTTTAATTTTAAGACATTACATTGTATATTTAAGTCCGCTTATGTGAAATTTGAGCTTCATGTGCTTTGGTAATATTTTGAATGATCAGCCTTATATCTGATAAACAAACTCTTATTAGCATTTCAAAAAGAGGTAAAGTTGTCTTTTAAAGGGATTTATGAAACTGCTATTTTTTTTTAGAGAGGCTGATAAATTACTGATCTAAATCACTTGAGGAAGACAAAGGGGTAAGGACAATCGACTCCTTAAAGATTAAGGAATTTAGCATTCTACTGAAAATATCAAATCTTGAAATATCAAGACTTGACTTAGACATTGAAGCCATGTACTTGGCTCCTCTAAATTTTAAAAATAAAGATTTTTTAAATATACAAATAATTCATAAATTATTCTTCAGTTTAATTGGGGCGCACGTGGCGACATTTCAGGATGCCTTAGTGCGCCTTGGTGCACCGGTTGAGAGACTCGCATGATAAAAGTACTCACTTTACTTCTCTTTTGTCTTGTATAAATGAAGCGTTATCAAATAGTGATTTTCCAAGCGTAGCTTAGATGTGGCACACGGCCGAAAGTATGGGGTACCCAGTGAGGATCGAACTCACTACTCAGTCGTAATTGTTCTAGCGAGACAAGCTTGCTAACCATTACACCACCTTGATGTGTCCTTCGATTTTCCAAGCGTAGCTCGGATGTGGCACAAGGCCGAAAGAATGGGGCACCCAGTGAGGATCGAACTCACTACTCAGTCGAAATAGTTCTAGCGAGACAAGCTTGCTAACCATTACACCATCTTGAGGTGTCCTTCGATTTTCCAAGCGTAGCTCGGATGTGGCACAAGGCCGAAAGTAGTGGGTACCCAGTGAGGATCGAACTCACTACTCAGTTGTAATTGTTCTAGCAAAACAAGCTTGCTAACCATTACTCTACCTCGAGGTGCCCACGTATTTTCTACGTATTTTTCTACTGATGTTCTTGTCCGATTTCGAATTAGTAGTTTTTTATTCATTCATTCAAGAGGAAAGGATACAGTGGAGTAATGGATAGCGGCTCGGATTGAGAAATTGAAGATCCGAGTTCGAATTCCAGTCGAATCCATTACATTCACTTACATGCTAATACTCTTGGGAAAGGTATGAATCCTCTTCTTCTCCCCCTAGCTATGGGCAAAATAGCATGACAGACTGGGTTCTATAGCCTTGAATGGCAACTAGTTGACTGCAGAAAGAAATGGCAAACTACTGCGGGAAAAATCTGCCTCGTCGGTCATGTATCGAAAGATACATGATCGCCTAAGCGAGTATTCCGCATGTTATATAACTGACTGAGATCTAGAAGGACTACGACATATATCGAAAGATATATGATCGCCTAAGCGTGTATCACGCATAGCACATAACTGAACTGATTTTTTTTTATTTTTACTAAAGTTCATGCAACCATTTGGTGGGTTACTCTATTATATGAAGGGTTACTGAATTTAATTCTTTAAAAAGCATTTTCTTCAATTACCTGAATATGGAAAGACCTTACGTTTCTCAGTGCATTACAAAATGTTAATAATGAAACATGGAAATGGATGATTGTGATCGGAAACTTCGATAAACAAACTTTGGTCATTTACTTCAATACTTTCTGGTCAATATTAAATCACGTATCTATATTTTGGAAAGGAAATTGCATGCAAAAATGTAAATACATTTTTCTAATCATACATTGTTTCTTTCTTTTTTGCTTTTCTTTTCTTTCTTTTTTGCTTTTCTTTTCTTTCTTTTTTTCTAACCTCCTGATATTCCTTCTATTTTTTCTTTCCCGAATTCTTTCTTATTTTCCCCTTTTTTATTTGCATTGTCGTCTTTCTTCCTCATTTTTTTTTAATACGGTTGTTGCCTTCAGTTTTTATTCTCTTTCATTTCTTTTCTACTGCATTATTCTTTCTTTTCTTTTTTGTTTCATAATTTCATTTGTTTCTAAACTCCTTCGTTCTTGCCTGCCTACCAAGCTTCCGTTCTCTCTCGCTTATTTCCTCAGTCCCTTTCTCTCTCCCACTTCTTTCCTTTCTTTCTCTCACCCACCCTTCTTTCCTTTCTTTCTTCCCCCTTCCTCCTTCCTCTCTTTCCTTTCTTTCTTCGTTCCTTCTTTCTTTCTTTCTTTCTTTACATAACCCCTATTAATTTTCTTTTATTTGTTGATTTGATTCATTTATTAACTCGCTTAATTCCCAAACCAATTCACCCGGGACATTTAATCAAACATCATTCAAAATGATTGATCCGTCTGTATTTATCGCTGTTTCCCAAGCAAACCTTCAAACTTTGCATTTCTACATGTCTTCATTGCCACTACAATACAAGCGCCGTTATTACCTTGACGACTACAACTACTACTACGCCTTTTGCTATTTTAATTGTCATTTCCTCTGCCACAACTACTCTCCATATTACTGTTACATTGTGAAGCATCGTTAAACTCAC
>CAHIKZ030001489.1:62500-82500 GCA_903632075.3 Acanthosepion pharaonis
ATGTTAAATGATTAAATATGTATTTGGGTTTACTCAGAGAATATAGTTTCCACAGGAAGTTCTTTTTTATTCCTCGTTTCGTTGAAAAAAGACACAGGCGTGTCCGAAAATTCCGACTTTAAAATCTTTCTCTTCATGCTTCCATTTAATCAAAAACTAATATATAATAAATATCATCAATCTTATTGCCAATATTGTTATCATTTTGTTATCTTTTTATTTCACAAATTTCATTAGCCAGCCTATTGTCTGCATTTGTTCATGATCTCTGACCTCCCGTTCATTAATGTATTGCTCTCTTTATACGCTGCTATAGCTCGTTTCTCGTCTTGGCATATCTTACACATATTACCGATTATTATGTTAGCCTTAGCTTCATAATAATATGACATATTTAATATATATATATATATATATATATATATGTCAAAACACATGTTTAAATTATAAGATGTAATAAAAATTAACGACAAAATATCTGTATATTTAAAGCGTAGAATCGGTGAGCCGTTTTGTGTTGTTTGCCTTAAAACTATTACCCCCCCATCACACACACACCATCTTTTAAACATCAGGGCAGGCACAGCTCTCTAGAGGTGGGTAGCAACTATTCTAGGAGAAGGAAAATGTTGAACTCCAAACCATAGAGAAGGCAACTACTCCACTATCTTTCCCAAAAGTGTTCTAGTAATTCACAAATAATAAAGAAAATGATTATGTGCAGAGGAATGATTAATTACTTTCTGAAGTGATACGGGCATCATCAAACCATTTCTTAGAGAGTGCTGTATTCTTGACTTATCTGTATCAATAAATCTATGTAAAAGTGTGATTTCCTATCCAACGTACAACCAATGAAAATATTTTGTCAAAATGTTATTTAGAAAGACATGCTCAGACTTTCACTAGAGACATGTTAGAATTTTTAGAAAACAAAAAAAACAAAGCAATCAACTGTCAATTTGCTTAAGTGGGAATTAAAAATCAAAAGAACAGTTTGACAAAGTTCAATTGGAACATTTATTCACTTCTAACCGAATTGCCTTCGTTATCTCGTTACAAAGAAATCCGATATTACAAAAGGTATCAATTTAGCCGATAAAAGCTGAATTGTTTGAATATTGGCTCACGACACCACACCCTTGTGACTTCTGGTGATATTCAAATGCCATCGTTCATATTGCCAGAAAATCAACAGAATGTATGAAAAAAAAGAGACAGTGGCTTCTAACAAGATAATTTGAAAG
The DNA here is from genome assembly GCA_903632075.3 of Acanthosepion pharaonis. NCBI lineage: Eukaryota > Metazoa > Mollusca > Cephalopoda > Sepiida > Sepiidae > Acanthosepion > Acanthosepion pharaonis. The sequence continues at coordinate 63,748 of CAHIKZ030001489.1, forward strand.
CACGTATGCATGGTGTTGTTCCTAGTAAAAATAACTACAGCATAACGTAGAACCTTGGAAGGAGGAGGATGTCTGTCGAACCTCTCTCTATTACAATAGAAACATTATGGACAGTATTTACATTAGTCGGACTATTGTCCTCATCTTTGTCGCCATATTTGTCACAACGTTTCGGCCGTTGTACGCTCCGGCCTTCTTCAGGTGGTTGGAATTTCGAACTGAACCCTTTATTTCGATCGCTGGGGTAGACTGTTCTAATTCCACGTGCCATGTTTAATGGATGTCAGTTATCAGTTATCTCCTGCTAATTTTCCCTCTGAAAGTTCTCCACTGCCTTAACCAGGAATTGAACTCACCTTCTTTGGGTCTGTCACTGGATCTAACCAACGCCTTTATCCACTGTGCCATGTGATTATTTGAAATAAAGGGTTCAGTTCGAAATTCCAACCACCTGAAGAAGGCCGGAGCGTACAACGGCCGAAACGTTGGTTCAAATATGGCGACAAAGATGAGGACAATAGTCCGACATAATGTAAATACTGTACATAATACCTCATCTCAGAAATATAGACAAACATTATGGAATCCAACAGACTGACAAAGAAATGCAAGCCAGTTTGAAAAGACGGACAAAACATTTGATCATATTTGAACTCATTCACTGTAAATGACAAAGAAAGAAACATTTGAACACATTCAAACACATTTGAACATATTTACTGTAGATGCGAAAGAAAAAACACATTTGAACACATTTACTGTAAATGATAAAGAAAGAAAACATTTAAACACATTTGAAAATATTTGAACAAATTGAACACATTTATTATAAACGCCAAAGAAAAAAAAACATTTGAACACATTTAAACATTATTATGTTTCTTTAACATTTGAACACATTTGAAATTATTTGAACATATTTAAACACATTTGAACATATTTACTTTAAATTCCAAGGAAAGAAAAGATTTGGAGACATTTGAACACATTTAAACATATTTGAGCAAATTCGAACACATTTACTGTAAATGCCAAAGAAAGAAAATATTTGAACACATTTAAACGAATTTGAATATATTTGAACACGCTTGGTGTAAATGCCAAAGAAAGAAAACAATTGAACACATTTAAACATATTTGAATAAATTTGAACCCATTTACTGTTAATGCCAAAGAAAAAAACACTTGAACACATTTGAACACATTTACTGCAGTGCCAAAGAAAGAAAACATTTGAACACATTTAAACATATTTGAATAAATTTGAACCCATTTAATGTTAATGCCAAAAAAAAAAAACACTTGAACACATTTGAACACATTTACTGCAGTGCCAAAGAAAGAAAACATTTAAACACATTTGAACACATTTAAACATATTTGAATAAATTTGAACCCATTTACTGTTTATGCCAAAGAAAAAAACACTTGAACACATTTGAACACATTTACTGCAGTGCCAAAGAAAGAAAATATTTGAACACATTTGAACACATTTGAACATATTTGAATAAATTTGAACCTATTTACTGTTAATGCCAAAGAAAAAAACACTTGAACACATTTGAACACATTTACTGCAGTGCCAAAGAAAGAAAACATTTGAACACATTTGAACATATTTGAATAAATTTGAACCCATTTACTGTTAATGCCAGAGAAAAAAAACACTTGAACACATTTGAACACATCTACTGCAGTGCCAAAGAAAGAAAACATTTGAACACATTTACTGTAAATGCCAAAGCAAAAAAATGTCCTGTTAAAATAGAAGAGGTTTGATGCAGCGACACTGCCATTATTACGATGCAATTTTTCACTGGCAATTTATGTGTATTAGGAGCCATACGATTCATTACATGTTCTGTACTTAATTTCAAATAAAATTAATTTATAAACGGATTTCTTGTTCCTTTCTCTTCCATTGTCATTTTCGTACATTTTTTATATTTGTTTTTGACATTTTTATTCAAGAAATTATTTATGGATTCGTGATTCACCTATCTACCTTTATCACTCACTCTCTCTCTCTCTCTCTCTCTCTCTCTCTATCTATCTATCTATCTATCTCTTTCTGTCTGTTTATCTCTTTCTATCCCTTTCTATGTCTCTATTTTTATCTCTCTATCTATTTCTATCCCTTTCTATGTCTCTGTCTCTTTCTATCGTCTATATTTATTTCTATTCGTCTTAGATATCAAAATTGTTCATTTTCCTTTGTGCTGATGCTATCCTCCTTACTGTCGTGTCTACAGATATATTCTGAGAACTTTCGCACATTGTCGACATAGAAAATATAAACACACACTAAAGAGTTACTAATACACGCTCACCCCAACATAGATTATTTTGACGATGTAGAAAACAGGAATACTTTCTTTCATGGTAAATACGAACGAACTATGATTCAACCATGAAATTCAACCAGCTACAATATCAAGAACCAAAATCCGTATTTTACAAAAGATATTCAATACGTTGATTCGCAAAATGGACAAAAAAGATAATTTTACAAATGGAAGTGTGGCTACCGGGATTCAGCTAGAATGTCACACACAAAAATCCTGAGTTTGAAATTATCTTGATGATGAGGAAAATCTTTTGTTTATATTAGATAACATGTATTAAACAAAATAATATCATCACTTGCCTTAATTAAGTCAGATTAACGAAACGCGTCGGCAAAGATTAAATTTGGTGTTTTTCCTATTGTCTATATTAATCACACACACACACACACACACACACACACACACACACACACACACAGAGCCTATAGCTGGCTGCCACAAATAAGCAGGAGATTCTATTGGCCGGGGTGTGAGCCAACAGCTGACTGACATGAATGTTAACTAGCATGCTAGCATGCAAAAAAAATCGATAGCTGCATTCGTCACAAGTGGGAAAAATTGAAATCTGCATGGCACTTTACTCCAATTGGCTCATTCGCTTGCTTAAACTCAACGTTGATTCTGATTCAGCAGAACTGGGTTGGGTGTGAAAACGTATTTGTTGTTAACATTCTTTTTTCATTCGGTTTTTCCAGTTACGAGTCCTTTTTTAAAGCTGATCGTTTTGTGTTCATTTTGTTTCTTTTTGCGTAACAGATTTAATGTTTAGTATAGAGCTTAGAAAAAATTCGCAGTGTGAGAAGTAAGGCATGTAGTAACATCAGCACGGCAAAGGGCACTCATTTAAAGGCAAGGAAGGGCAAAAAATATTTTAAGTCAAGTGATAGCGATTGCTGTATGAGTCGTAGGATTTTTGAATCAAGCACGGGCAACGCCGGGCCTTGCTGCTATATATATATATATATATATATATATATATATATATATATATATATATATATATACATATATACAGGCACACACATAGGACATAGGAATGAAAACCGTTAGCATGCGGTTTCATTCTTATGTCATCTCTTTCTCATTCTTATAGATCTATAAATCATTTTTAGACGAAGTGCCCAACTTTTTACACCAATTACATCTTTCGGTCTGTTATCCTCATTTTTGTTGTCATGTTCCCAACCTTTTCGGCCGTTGTACTCTCCGTCCTTCTTCAGATGATATACCGTTAGAATTTTCAAACTGAACCTTTTATTTAGTCCACTGAGATAGGTTGTTCTAGCTCCACGTTCCATGTCTTTTCTAGATATCTGTTTCAATTAATTCCCTTTTATTAAATCAACACTCCAAGTTTTTGTACATCATTGTTCGAAAATTCCAAAGTATTTCATCTGAATAAGGCCGGAGCGTACAACGGCCGAAACGTCGTCAATATGACAACAAAGATGAGGTCTCAGTTCGAACAATGTAAATGGTGTAAATAGATTACCTTATCTCAGAAATATAGACAGATAGCACTGTTAACACGGCCATTATTGTAGGTCATTGGGGCTTCCTTTATTTAATCTCTCAAAAGCTTATATAGAGAGTTCAACATATATTATTTTAGAACTTGGTCAGAAAACCGCACTGAAGCGTGAAATTGTCATTATGCTGTGGTGATTCTTATGTCCATACTGTCTGTATCAATAAACGCTTTATCTCTGATATTGATCACACTTACCTCATAAATATAGTGAATTTTAAGCAAAATGTCTGTGTGTGTTTTATTTATTTTTCTTTTGCCTTTCAAACGATATGAAAACCTTTTGATATGTCTACATTTGCATTTTCCACACAAGATCTCGGATTTCCACCTATGACGTGATACTGTGTCTCCTCATTTTTCCAGCACCTTCCTGAGTATTTCAAGGCTATGGACAGTTTAATTTCTTCGTCGAATCTCTAAATCTAGTTAAACTACTTAAACTCGGAACTTTGTGTGATGACATCTTATTTTTAAAATTTCTTGCGAGGTGTTGGTAACTTTTAATATTTCCCGACCCTCTACATTTAATCTACACCTGAAAGTTCTCCACTGCCTTAACCGTGTATTGAACTCACACTCTTTGGGTCCTGTCACTGGATCTAACCAACGTTTTTATCCACTGTGCCATGTGTCCTTGAGGTTATTGAGTGGATAAACATGGCACGTGGATAAACATGGCACGTGGAACTAGAACAGTCGACCCCAGTGAGTGAAATAAAGGGTTCAGTTCGACATTCCAACCACCTGACTAAGGCCGGAGCGTACAACGGCCGAAACGTTGTCATAAATATGGCGACAAGGATGAGGACACTAGTCCGAATAATGTAAATAATGTACATAATACCTCATCTCAGAAATATAGACAGATTATAAAATTTTATCCAATACAAGGCTCGAGTGCTACTCAAGGTAGAAGGTTACGGTCAAAATGATAAAGATGAAAGAGGTGTTTGATAGGAATGGAGGGGGAAAGAAGTCAAGATTAAGGGAGATAAATATGATGCATACTCATTGACCTTTGACTTCAGTAGGTCCAAACTGAGACATTAAAGGAAGCACTCACGTAAAAGTCTGTTCCACAAAATAGTAGTTTTTGGTTTTCTGTCAGTGTGGGACTTTATTACATTCCTAGCACGAAGGAAACGAGAACGATTCGACTCCGTGGACATACCATAATGGAACTAATGAATGGAGCTTATCAGATTTTTTTCATGGAATTCGCTTGAAAAGAGGTTGTATATGGGACAATGTCTTTTCTTCAAAAGATCGTTTAAATGATTTCCACATAAGTATGACATTTGTTTCAATCTATTTTGCGCTTCTATTACAGCAACTACTACTACTACTATGGCGACGAGTACGACTTGTATTTTACAAATATTTCTCATTCAGTGGTCTTGTTTGAGCGCTATTTTTTATTGACAATTCTTTTCTCTGTCTCTCTTTGTTTGGAAATTGAGTATTTTATAGTTTAGCTTCGAGGATGTCTCGTGTTTAATGCTTATCTCACTTTCTTTACCATTCTCGCTTTCTTTGTCGTTCTCGCTTTCTTTACCGTTCTCGCTTTCTTTACCATGATTGCTTCCTTTACCATTCTCACTTTCATTACCATTCTTGCTTTTTTTACCATTGTCGTTTTCGTTACCATTCTTGCTTTTTTTACCATTCCCGCTTTCTTTGCCATTCTCGCTTTCTTTAACATTACTATTCTTGTTTTTTTTTTATTACCATTCTCGCTTTCTTTACCGTTGTCGCTTTCTTTACCATTCTTGCTTTCTTTGTCATTTTTTGCTTTCTTTACCGTTGTCGCTTTCTTTACCATTCTCACTTTCTTTACTATTCTTGCTTTCTTTACCGTTGTCATTTTCTTTAACATTCTTGTTTTTTTACCATTCTCGCTTTATTTACCATTCTGGCTTTCTTCAACATTCTTGCTTTCTTTACTGTTGTCGCTTTCTTTACCATTCTTGCTTTCTTTACCGTTCTCACTTTCTTTACAATTCTCGCTTTCTTTACCATTCTTGCTTTTTTTTACCATTCTCGCTTTCTTTACCATTCTCACTTTCTTTAAAATTCTCGCTTTCTTTACCAATCTTGCTTTTTTTACCATTCTCGCTTTCTTTACCCTAGTCGCTTTCTTTAACATTCTTGCTTTCTTTGCCATTTTTGATTTCTTTACCGTTGTCATTTTCTTTAACATTCTAGTTTTTTCACCATTCTCGCTTTCTTTACCATTCTTGCTTTTTTTTACCATTGTTGCTTTATTAACCGTCCTCGCTTTCTTTACCGTTGTCGCTTTCTTTACCATTCTCGCTTTCTTTAACATTCTTGCTTTCTTTAACATTCTTGCTTTAAATACCATTCTTGCTTTTTTTACAATTCTCGCTTTCTTTACCGTTGTCGGTTCGTTACCATTCTTGCTTTCTTTCCCATTCTGGCATTCTTTAACATTCTTGCTTTCATTATCATTCTTGCTTTTTTTACCAATCTCACTTTCTTTACCATTCTTTCTTTCTTTACCGTTCTCAATTGCTTTACCACTCTCGCTTTCTTTAACATTTTTGATTTCATTACCATTCTTGCTTTTTTGCCATTCTCGCTTTCTTTACCGTTGTCGCTTTCTTTATCATTCTTGCTTTCTTTGCCATTTTTGCTTTCTTTACCGTTGTCGCTTATTTTACCATTCTCAATATATTTATCATTCTCGCTTTCTTTACTATTTTTGCTTTCTTTCCCATTGTCATTTTCTTTAACATTCTTGTTTTTTTTAGCATTCTCGCTTTCTTTACCATTCTTGTTTTCTTTAACATTCTTGCTTTCATTACCATTCTTGCTTTTTTTTAACCATTCTCGCTTTCCTTACCGTTGTCGCTTTCTTTACCATTCTTGCTTTCTTTATCGTTGCCGCTATCTTTACCATTCTCTCTTTCTTTACCATTCTCTCTTTCTATCTACTTCTTTTTTATGTTACTTTATCTCTTTTTTCTTCTCTTCTAATTGTCTTATTTGTTTCTATTATCGTTTTGGTGTTAAATCCTTAACCTTTTATTTTCTTTAGATTTTATTTCTCCTCCTCCTACTACTCCTCCTCATTTCTCTCTCTTACATGTTTGACATTATTTTCGATCTTAATCAATCTCTCGTTTTCCCTTCTTTTTCTTCCCGATATTCTTTTTCACTTTCCCTCGTTTCCTTCAGTTTACCAAATTCGTTTCTTCTTTTCCTTTCATCTCTTTTTCTTTTTCTGTCTTTTATCCTTTTTATGGTATAATTCAGTTTGCCAATAATCAAGTTGTATTATGAGTAATTGGCCGAGCCATGATGTAATTACGAATGTGTGTATGTATGAGCGCGCATGCGTAAGAGGTTCAAAATATCCGGGTATGAGAACCGACGTTCATTTCTTTCTGGATGTGAGCGACTCTGTGGCGATTTTATTCTGTATGAAAAGTAATATTTTTAAATTAACAGTGTATATGTAAATGAGGGTTTACATTTTTTTTTGGTGAAAACTAATATGCACATGGCATCATGCATTGAATTATATGCATATGTGAGCTGTGAGGACTGCAAATACAAATACATACGTACACATACAAACAGATTCCTACATTTATATATGTACACATAGCATCAGAAGGAGAGAGTCATGATGATAACGTTCATTATATATATATATATATATATATATATATATATATATATATATATATATATATATATATATATATATATATATATATATATATATATATATGTATTTTCTGTTTATAAATTATTGTTGAACTTAGTCAAAATAAACACACACACACGTATATATATATATATATATATATATATATATATATATATATATATATATATATAATAAAGATGAACATTCAGTATCTGGAAGAGTTAATATACTTCATCTTCGAAATATAAACATATACCACTGTTAACATTTTCCTTAATATTGGTCATTAGTCATTGACATCATATATATATATATATATATATATATATATATATATATATATATATATATATATATATATATAGAGAGAGAGATAAGTACACATACGCATATAAACTCATTTATACATTTATATATGTACACATAACATCAGAAGGAGAGATCTCATGATGATAACTCATTTTACATATATACATATATATATATGTATATATATATTCTGTTCGAACATTAATGTCGGACTTAGTCAATTTCATAATACACACGTACAGACACACACAAATATATATATATATATATATATATATGCATGTTTTCTTTAAAACGACAGATAAAAAGGTACTACAGTTATTTTTATTTAATTTTTCTTGTGTTCTGACAAGAGATTTCTTTTTCTGGACAAAAGTTGTAAGAACTGTCCGAATGTTCTGTTTTTCCGAGCGCTTTCGGCTATACTTTTAGCCATTATCAAGGATGGTTCAATGATGGATATTCATTATCAAATTTGTGTGTGTTCTATGTATGTTCAGTGTGTGGTAGTGATGTTTTAGTTTCCGAATACAGTTAGCACATTGATTACCAGCAAAAATTAAAAGATATCGTTGATGACCGATCTAAATTCACCAAATTTTTTTAAAATCCTACTGACAATTTAAAAGGTCTGTTTATTTTTTATAACAGCTCACAACGCGGAAGTCGATTTTGAAAATTCAAAAAATAGTTGGAGATTACCAACCGGGATACCTTATGGAAACATAAAAACACATAAACCAGGATACCCGCTACGACCAATTATTTCCCAGATACCAACACCTATCTACGAGCTATCAAAATTCCATAACGATATCATTTATTCCATACCTACCTACCAATTACAGCATCACCTCCACCCACGAATTCCTACAAATTTTAAAAAAACTACAAATGGAACAAATCAAGGTTAATAGCGTCACTGGACGTTGAAAACTTATTCACAAACGTCCCTGTTGACAAAACTATCGATATTATCCTCAACTCTATATACAATAATAATTCCATCCCTCCGCCATCCATCAAACCACCTATCCTAAAAAAATTACTACACGCATGCACAACCAAAGTCCCCTTCTATGACCATAATGGCAATATTTATACCCAAACTAATGGTGTTAGTATGGGAAATCCATTGGGTCCATGCTTTTCTAACTATTATATGTCCTACGTAGAAAATACCATATTTACACAGGTCCACAAACCGAAAATCTATGTTCGCTACGTAGATGATATATTCATTTTAGCTGATAACATTAAAGAAATAGAGACACTTAAGACCACATTTGAAAAACTCCGTCCTTAATTTTACATATGAACTTAGCCAAAAAAACAAACTACCATTCTTAGATATCCTCGTTGAACATAACAATAACACTTTCATTACATCATTATACAAAAACCCACTAGCAAAAAAAAACTCGTGCCACCTTAATTTCAAAAGCGAATGTCCACTTAGGTACAAAATAGCTGTAATAAAAAAAACTTTCTAAATAGAGCTCACCAGAACTCATCCTCTCGACTACTCTTTCTCAAAGAACTTAACAACGTTAAACAAACACTAATTAACAATGGTTTCCCTAACTACCTTATAGACCAACAAATTAGAATATTCTCCCCAAAGCAAGTAATAATGATAGTGAACACACAACTAAAAAATCACATACACATTTATTACAAAAACCAAATGCATATTAATTACAAACAAGATGAATCTTCTCTAAGACATATTATAAAGAAATATACTACTCCAATTGACCCGAATAAAAAAAAATCAAATTTATTATCTATTATAAAAAAATTTAAGACAGCCAACCTTATCCTCAAAAAAAATAACAACACACCAACGAAGTCAAAATTACAAAGAACGAACATTATCTATGAGTTCAAATGCCCTTTAAGGAACTGCGTTCCTGATCAAACCGGACTCATAAATAATTACATCGGTTACACAACCACATGTTTATCCAGACGTCTTACATTACACCTATCTGATCACAGTTCCATTAGAACACATTTAAACACACACTCAGATTTACCTGACACCATTAGGAAACATACTAGTAGAAAACACAAATATATTAACTGCATCCACTTGCAAAAAAAAAAGACTAAAAATAATGGAAGCTTTAATAATAAAAAAAAAAAAGCCAACTCTTAACAATATTAACTATGAACAAAGCCACAATGTGCTAACTGTATTCGGAAATTAAAAACATCACTACCACACACTGAACATACACAGAACACACACACTATTTAATGAATAAAATTGAATCATCCTTGATAATGGCTAAAGGTATAGCTGAAAGCGCTCGGAAATATAAAACATTTGGACAGTTCTTACACACCCTTTGTCCAGAAAAAGAAAGCTCTTGTCAGAACACAAGAAAAATTAAATAAAAAGCTTAACTGTAGTACCTTGTCTGTCGTTTTTAATGAAACATGCATATATATATATATATATATATATATATATATATATATATATATATATATATATATATATATATATATATATATATATATATATATATATATATATGTTAACAATGTAAATTTTATAATATATTTTTAATATGGATAGAATTATTATTTTATATTTTTATATATATATATATATATATAGATATATATATATATAGTATAATATATACAAATATATATATTTTTTATATCATACATATTTTATATAAAATATATAAATATATATATTTTTATATAGACCAAATTATATATATGTATTTTATATTGTTTAATGATATATATTATATATTATATATTTTTATTAAAAGAAATTTACATATATAAATAAAAATATTTTTTTTATATATTTATATATATTATATAAATTTATATATTTTATATATATATATATATATTTTATAATTTATATATAACTCAATATATATAAGAGATATATATATATATATATATATATATATATATATATTATATATTATATATATATATTATAATTATATACATACCATTTTTTATAACATCATTTTTTATATAAATTAAAAACGGTTTCCATTGTTTCAGTATTTACAGTTTCATTTACATTCACATTTGAGACAAGGATGGAACTTCACTAAAATTTTCAATGATGCAAATTTTAGGTTTATTAAAAAATAAAAACTTTTTGGAAAAAAACAAAGTATCTCAGATAATTTGATTTTTATTTAAAAATGCTTATTTAGACATCACTTATTTTTACATTTTTAAAAAATTTAAATATATATGTTTTTTTTATAATAAAAGGAAAAGAACGTAGATATATATAACAATGGATTAAGAAAGGATCTATAAAAAAATATATATGCAGTTTATTAAAAAAGAAGATTTTATAAATATAAATTATAAATAAATGTTAAAAAGATGGGAAACCTAAAAAATTTCAAGAAATATATATATATAAATATATATATATATATATAAAAGAATGAAAAAATTGTAAATGTGTGTGTGTATTTGATATATTGAAAATATATATAAAAAGGAAAAAAATTTAGAAAAAATGGTAAAATAAAAGAAAAATGAAGAAAATCTATGTTGTAAATAACAATTCAAATAAAAAATGAAAAAAAAATTTTAAATTGAGATCGAATCATTAAAAAAGATTAAAAATTTTCATATATAATATTTAGAAAATAAAGGGAAAATATTTTTTTATAAATGTATCATTTTAAAAATTTTTTTTTTTGAATAATATTTTGCAATTAGACCAGAAAAATTTCAATAGTAAGACCAAATAAATTTTGAAATTTTTCTGTTAAAACATTAGGCATAATAAAAATAAAAAAATTAACTATTTCTATATTTTTATAAATTTAAAAATAAGTTAAAATATAAATTTTAGAGCAGATATATGAATTTTATAAATATAAATTTATATAAAACATTATAATTATAAATAAATGCAAACAAGATCTTACAATTCCTTTTGATTATTATTAATATACGAAAAAAACCATTTTTAAGAATTTAAGATAAATCAGTAAGAATAACATTAAAAATTTTTATAAGGAAGGTAAATATAAGAAAAGAAAAACGGTTTTTTTGCGTAAAAGTTTGGTCAAGCAAAGGTTAAACTTATGGACCTAAAATATTCCAGTTTCATTTCGTTTAAAAAAACATAATAATCAAAGAAAAACAATCTGGTTCTTTTTATTTAACAAAATACAGACCTTAAAATTCAAAAAATATAATATATATATATATTCTGAAAAACATTTATATAATTATTGATATATCTTGTCTTTTAAATTTATTCGTAATTGATACATCGCAATTTGAATGAAAAATAGAAACAACGAAAAAATATTCCTTGGAAAATTGTTATTATAAAAAAAAAAAAAATTTTAAGAACGGTTTTTAAAAAATCTTATTGTTACCCTTATAAAACCTAAAAATTTTTTCGATAATCAGGGATGAAATAGAAACATATAACAATCTTCAGAAATTATTCGGATTTATATAGATATATATACGTTTTCAGATATCCTACAATTACAATACTACAAATAAAACCTTTTTGTTTAAAAACCACATCTAAAAAAAAATCCATCAAGATTTAGTGTTTTATTTTTTTTGTTTTTTTTTTGCTCTTCTATATCGTTTGGAAAACTATATCTTTTTTGCATTTATAAGTTTGATTCTTAAACTTAATAATAAAATTCTTTAATAAAATCTCAGATTAGAAAATTAACAAGACGTTTGTGATAATCAATATTTTGACTATGAGCAGTGAATTATATTTAAAAAAAAAATATAAATCTTCTATACGGAAGGTATGGACAAAGAATTTTCTTTCGTTGGAGAAAGAGCACCATATGTATTTTTGGATGATCACCATCAATTAATATATATTGGTCTGATATAATTCCTATATTAAAAATGATGAATATAATCACCGTGGAGCAATGATAATTTAGTTTCATAAAATCGACTAAGAAAAGCAAACGTTAGATTTAAAACAATAAACGTTGAAATGGCCAATAAAACAAACCTTTGGACCAGTTACACAGCAATATTTTAAATCAATGAATTTTCTATTTCATTTTAATTACCTACCCAATATTCTGTTAAAATAAAAACAAACACATACCACATATATCATCAAAACATACATTTAGTTAGATATGGAATTTATTATATATATATATTTATATATTATATATATATTTCAAAAAAAAAATTTAATCGTGCGTTATTTTAACGCATTTTAATTTACAGAGAATATAAATTAGAAAAAATTAATTTTTACGTTTTTAAATCATTAAATATAAAAGAAATATAAAAAATAAAAATTCTTAAAATAATTACATTTTAATCCATATCATAAGAATGACGTCATTTGTATATATTTGATCGTGTGCCATTTCCAAGAAATGTATGTAAAAAAGAAAGAGAATTAAAAAATTTGAATTTAAAAATAAAAATCGAACGACGCATAATAAAACGATCATCTTTCTGTGTGAATAAATTTTTTAAATTTTTTTCATATTATATATACATTATTCATATATACACACTATATATATATATATATATATATATATATATAAAAGTTTATCAATGCAAAAAATTTTAAAGGTTTAAATGGTGAAATATTATTTTGTATTTGTTGGTTCAAAAAAAAAGTATTACAACAAATATAGGGTTAGAAAATTCTTTCGCAATTTTTTTTATTTTATTTAAATTTTTTAATTTGCAGAAACTGTTAAATATTATATTTATATTATGTTATGGTGATTTATATTTTTATTTTTAAAAATATCTAGAAATTTAAAAAGAAACCATTTATTAAGGTATAAATGGGTAACGGAAATTTGATATTATTTATTTGTTAAATTTACACTATATAACAATATAATGATTTTATAAGCCAAAATTATGATAATTTAAAAATATACTTATGAAAATATATATATATTATATCGATTAATTTATTCAAAGAAACACATAAAACAATTTTAAAATTATTAGATTTAATAAAATTATATATATTGTCCTGTTTTGTGTGAAATTAAATTAGTTTAAAATATATATATATGTAAGTAAAATAATTATTATTAGTTTAAAAAAAATATATAAAATATATATATATATATATATAAATCTATTTTTTGTTTAATTTTGGTTTAGCTTATATTTATAAAAATGTGTAAAAATCAATTATTTATTAAAATGTTTATAGAATATATAAAATATATAATTATAATTTTTACATTAAATTTTTAGGGCATTTAAAATTTTTTTATATATAATTTTTTTATTATTTAACAATATATATATATTTATATGTTTGTGTTTTTGGTTTGTTATTTAGTTTAAATATATTATATATATATATAAAATTTATAAATTTAGTTTAAACATATATAAATTTGAATTTTAATATTTATGAGTTTTAATTATATATATATATATATAATATATATATTTTTAAAATAAAATTTTAATTTTATTTCTCATTTAAAAATAAATATATATCATAAAAATGATATTTTTTTTTAGATATATATATATATATATATATATATATTTATTATTATGTTTAAATGAAAGGGAATAATATGTACATTTTTGTTATAAAAAAATTATAATATAAAAGAAAATGTTTTATTGATTTAATATATATATATATATATATATATATATATGAGTTGTCAAATAAATTAAAAATTTAATATATATAATATATATGGCTATAGGATATAAAAGTATTAAATATATATAATAATATATATATATATGTATATATATATATATATATATAATATCATATAAATATAATATATATATATATAGGGGGCCTTTCATATAAAATACAAAAAGGGAGAATAAGATTAAAAATTTAAAAAGGAGAAAAATCAACAAAAAGTAAAATAGGAAAATAAAAAGAAAAATATATATGTATTAAATATACAAAAAAAAAGGATATAAAAAAGAATACTTAAAAATAAAAAAAAAAAAAATAGAAAATATAGTTTTGAAAAATAAGCATGAAATTTTAAAATGAAATTAAGAAATAAATAAAAATAAACCTATAAAAAAATATATATATATATATATATAAATATATATATATATAATAAAAATTAAAATAACCATAAAAGTTTTTAAATATATAAAAAAAAAAAAAAAAAAAATGTAACCTCATATACATTTTTAAACTTAATATTAAAATAAATCCTACATAATATAATGGATTCTAATACATTTAACTGTTCTTAAAAAGAATATAGTAAAATAACCATAAAAAAGGAAAATATTTCAAATCGTAGTTAAATAAAAAAGTATTGGAAAAAAAAAAAAAAATTTTAAATTATATTCGTTGAAAATTTAAAAAACCGTTATTTTAATTTTTTTTTTTTTCAAAAAAAAAAATTCAGACGACATCCATTCAACTGATGTCAGGTTTCATTGTAAAATACATCCCTACCCCTTACCAAATTGTAGCTAATAACTGATACAATGATACTGTCATAAGGAAAATCTAGACATCCCTTGTTCAATTTAAGTAGAATATTCTGTAACCATGGAAACGTGATTTTAGCTGTGTTTTAAAACCCGGTAATTTTTAAAAGTTACTCCAAAATTCGCTTGAAGATGAAATGGAACTAATGCTTTTAATTTATTTGCAAAAATTAAAATAAGGGGTTTTTAGCTTCTATTTTTGAAACATGGTTGGAACTGTGTGAAAAAAAAATAATATTTTAAATCAATTAATTTTTATATATATATATATATATATATATATATATATATATATATATATATATATAAATATAGAAGAGAGAGAGAGATATAGAGAGAGAGAAAGAGATAGAGATGCCTTGACCAGTTACATTGCATTGCACTTGGAACAGTTCAAATACACTTTACACTCCAATATTTTAAGGTAGATTTAAATTAAATGTACTACTACTATAGTTATGGAGTGATGATAATATTTAGTACTAAGCAATGTATTTTGTGAAGGTCAGAAATAAGAATGAAAAAGAAAAGTTTAAACTGATGAAAAACTCTCGTCTCACTTCCCAATTTTTTTTTTCTTAGTTGAAACCAGAATTTTTCAACATCTCTAGTTGTTATTACATATTTTTAATGTGATCCCTTAATGATATTAATAATTGAGGCTTGAATCGTAAACCCATTGAAATGGAGTGTATGGAGCTTAAGAGATCTTGCGGGTATGATAATAAACTACATCCGGCAGCAAGGCCATTGATTGGGAGATTGGAGGAGCGTGGAACCACTTCTTAATTGTTGTTGTTCTCAGGTCCACCTTGATTCTGGGTGGTAGAACCTGTTTGGACAATTAGTGAGTACCCAAAAAATAATCAAGAGAATATTTATATAATACAACGACCAACATTACATTTTATCTACAAACTATATATCTAACTAGGATTCAAAACAATGCACAAAAAATACATCTAAGTCAGTCAAAATATGAAAAGAAATTAACAACACCTTAACATCCCCTTGAAAATGACTGAAAAGCACTAGGGACAATGGACAATATGAACAATTTTTGCACTTCCAACCAAATGGAAAATGTAAGAATGTATATATATATATATTTTCACATACTCTTCCTCCTCAGTGGTTACACGTTTTATTGTCTTAATTTTTTAGGATATAATTCATTCTACAAGTTTACTTTTGTATCAAGCACTATTTTTTTGTTATCTCGATTATAATTTAGCAACACATCCTTTTGATATTGATACTAATTTTTGATTTAATTAATATATATGTATGTATATATATATATACTAGCAGCATGGTCTGGCGTTGCCCGTCCTTGATTCAACAATCGTACGACTCATATAGCAAAAGCTATCACTTGACTTAAAATATTTTTGCCCTTCCTTGCCTTTAAAGGAGTGCCCTTTACCGTGCTGATGTTGCTACATGCCTTACTTCTTGCCTATCTCCCACTGCGAATATTTTCTACGCTCTATACTAAACATTAAATCTGTTACGAAAAAAGAACTAAACAAAATGAACACAAAACGATCAGCTTTAAAAAAGAACTCGTAACTGGAAAAACCGAATGAAAAAAGAATGTTAACAACAAATACTTTTTTACACCCAACCCAGTTCTGCGGAATCAGAATCAACGTTGAGTTTAAGCAGGCGAATGGGCCAATTGGATAGAAGTGCCATGCAGATTTAAATTTTTCCCACTTGTGACGAATGCAGCTATCAATTTTTTTTGCATGCTAGCATGCTAGTTAACATTCGTGTCAGTCAGCTTTTGGCTCTCATGCTGGCCGATAGAATCTTCCTGCTCATTCGTGGCAGCCAGCTATAGGCACTCACTTTGGCCAGTAGAAAATGGCCGCAAACTACATGAAAAGTGCCGTGCAAGCATGTAAAAAATCGATTATTTCCACTATCGATGGGAGTTGGGAAATGCAAGGTCGGTGTTGCCCTTCCCACTATCTTGGAGCATGTGCATGTAAATTTTGGTGCAAATCCGTCAAAAATTGCGGCCGTGCATTCGTTACACACATACACACACACACACACACACACACACACACACACACACACACACACACACACGCATCCTGCCTTTTATAGATAGAGATAAACATACCTTTATTGTGAAAGTATAAAATTATGTACAAATTCTTTATTTGAAGGCATAAAATTATATACACAATATTTAGATTTCGACATTAAATAACCTATAGAATTTGATATGTCGCTAAACAAAAGCAATCAAGAAAGTGATCCTGCAAATCATTATAATTACTCGGGTGTTTAATAGACCAGTATGTTAAATCATACCCAGAGACTCACAAGAGCGTACGATCCACCGGTATATTGCAATTATCTAAAACGTGTCACTGTTAAAAATGTAATTTAGCATTCATAAAGAGATGTGCTTTCATACAAAGTAATTATGTCTCGCAGAAATTATTTCCCTCGAGGGGATTTTTATTTTATTTTTTAGTTTCATAAGCGACTGATATAAGAGAAAGTCTTTTAATATATAAAAAAAGTACTGCATCTTCAAATCGCAAAAAAAATTTTAAAGTTCTCAATCAAACAAAAAAAATAGACTCTTTTATTCAAAGAATGTGTAAAAAATTATGGCATGCTTATGTATATATATATATTATATCAATTACATCTAATATATATAATATATATATATATATATATATATATATATATATATATATATATATATATATATATATTAAAAAGAAAAAAAGGTGCCGCAAACGTTTTTTGGTTGTAATGTGGATTTATTGAGAAAAATATTATACTTTGTTTTACATAATTTCACGACACGTGTTTCTGGTCTGGTAAATAACCGTCTTCAGGTGAAAGTGGAGATTTTTACATATTATTAAAAATAATTAATTTTTTCTTCATAAGAAAAAATTCGGATTGCCAACACACAAACAGAATGTCTCATATCGAGAATATTCCACATTGAACATGAAGAAAAAATTAATTATTTTTAATAATATGTAAAAATCTCCACTTTCACCTGAAGACGGTTGCGAGACCAGACCAGAAACACGTGTCGTGAAATTATGTAAAAACAAAGTATAATATTTTTTTTCTCAATAAATCCACATTACAACCAAAAAACGTTTGCGGCACCCCTCTTCTTTTTAATATACATACTTTTCTCTCGTTGGAACCACTACAACATATTTTTTTTTATATATATATATATATATATATATATATATATATATATATATATATATATATATATATATATATAAACACAACAGGCGGCTATTAATAAACGATTCTATTTAAAAATATAATTTATGAAACATCACTTCTTTTTACATTTTTGAAAATTTTCCATATAAGGCAGGGCATCGTATAGACGGAAG
>CAHIKZ030001489.1:87500-132500 GCA_903632075.3 Acanthosepion pharaonis
TTCGTTTAACTTTTCTGCCTGCCATCAGCATGAATGACGTTAGGATTCTGAAGAGCAACAGACTGCATCTTCATAGCCTCATGTTTTCCACTGTCTTTAAGTGGGGTGACTACATTGAACCACTAGTTGCAACTACTGCACGGAAGATCCAGCCACTGTATCGCGCCAAAAGTTTTTCTTGTCAGAATACATCTTGCGATTCGGTCGTGCGTTGAATACTGTTGCCACATCTGGTCGGGTGTTCCTGCTATTCTTCTCGAGATTCTTGACAAAATCCAAAGAAGGATCTGCAATGTAATCGATCCTGACCTGGCATCTCGACTTCAACCACATTCTCACCGACGTGATGTGGCTTCCCTCTGTCTTTTCTACAAATATTTTCATGGCAATTGCACTGACGAGCTTTTTTAGAATCTGATGTCCCAACTACATGAATTAATGCGTACTACTAGATTGGCAACTAGGTCCCACTCTTTTACTGTTGAAATGCAACCGCCAGTAGTACTCCAACGTTTTATTTCCTCACACTTCCCACCTTTGGAATTACCTTCTGTTTACTTGCTTCCCTGATAATTACAATCTTCAAAAATATAATGCAACGTCAATCGCTTGAATCCTGTTTATCTTTTGTCCTTTCCTCAATCCACCATATATTCAGTCATTTCTATCATTTTCACTCTCTGTAACGCACTAAATACTATTTTTTTCATGCCTTGCTTGTAAAAAAAATGATTAAAAAAGTTATAATGGTCTAGGACAAGGGTCGGTAACCTACGGCCTGCGTTTTGACTGGCCCGTGAGCCTGATTACCAATGACTCTATTTTTAACATGAGAGACGACCTTCAAATGGAATTTGTTATGTCATTTTCCATAGAATGTCTACACATCTCAGTGCACTAAAAATATTAGACTATCTTTCATGAGACTTATTTTACCAGGTTGCGTTTCCTACGTTTAATGTCAAATAATGGATACATATTTGTTATGACCCTTGGCTAAATTAAAAGATAACAGAAGGAAAGGAACGATAAAGTGAAAGAGGCCAGGAGGGACTGACATGCAAGGTAGCAGAAAAACAGACAGTTAAACATACGCGCATTATACATTGAAATCATGAATGAATGGATGATACCGCATTTGTACGTACGTAAGTGTATATGTTTGCAACTATTTGTACTCGTATGTATGGGTATATGTGCTTTTTTTTTTTGTTTTGTGTTGTGTGTGTGTGTGTGTGTGTGTGTGTGTGTGTGTGTGTGTGTGTGTGTGTGTGTGTGTATTTCGTTTGTGGAACATTTTTCAATAACAGTTTCAAATTTACACGTCATAATTTCATCCATTTTCACTTCGGTTGATTTTTTCACTTTGAAGTATTTTTGACGTTCCTTGAGGAAAAGTTTTTTTTGTTAGGTGTTTTTTTAATTTTTGATTTTCTTTTGTTTTTTCTAATTTCTCAATGTGTTTATTTTCATTATGGTTTTAAATATTTAGGTTGACAGGGTCTGCATATGTAATTTTCCTTAATTTTTCATTAATGGCCTTCGTCCGGCCCACGACCCGTCATTATAACATTTTCCGGCCCGCGGGGTCGAATGAGTTAAAAACCCCTGGTCTAGGAATTTTTTATTAGAACTTGTTCTCTTTTCGTGTAAATCTAATCCAGACTAGGCCAGTGTATATTTCAGTTATTAGAGTTGACCATTATGTCTTCGCAAGTTTCTTCATTACAGTTCGAGACAATTTGATCCTTTTAAAATGTTGCCTTTTAAAATTTCTTTTAATATACAAAGCTCGTAAGACAGAGAATGCGGAAGAGAAACGAAATGTTATTAAGGCCTTAGTTGGGACAATTGTGATAATTATTGCCATTCTGATAAAGCCGATAACGACACGGAAAATGGCCGAGAAATGAATCATAATATTAATGATTCTTGCCATCAATTGCTTTATCGTTGGAGATGCTTGTGACAATTATCACACAGTGGCGATGACGCTGAGAGCAGAGACAAAGATGGTGATACTGATAAATATACAATGAACTGGATGAAGCATCACGGGAATGATGCGGGGTGTAATGATAGGATATGATTGGAAACGATTATTTCGATGGACGATAATTATATGTGCGCTCGAACATCAGTAAGATCAACAACGAAAGATTAATAATTCTTCTATGTGCTGTGCCTCTTCAAGCCGTAAGTGATCATGGCTCTCCACAACTTTCTATTCTTCGTAGTTCGTAGTTTTACCTTTTTTTTTTATCTCTACAAATCCCTGATCTGCCATTCATTAACATGAACTCAATCTTCCGATGCCTTCTAAAAACTAAGCACTCTGAGGATAATCGATGTAATATCAATCTTCGGATATGTCAGTGAATGATGAACAATTTCCTCAAAGATGAGGACGAGGAGTAACAGAAATGTGGTTCTACAAAAGGATACTGAAGAATTATCTGCTTTCGTCTATTTTTGATTTTCAAAAGAATTCCTTTTTTTTGTAAATTTATAAAGGTCATTAATTAAATTATTTTCGAAAGATTAAAAAAAAAAGACAAAAGCGTAAATATCAAATTTATAAAACATATTTAAATTGATTATATATATATATATCATTGTTATAATAAATAAACATATACATAAAAAATAAAAAATTGGATTTGCAATGCTCTTATGTCCATCGTCTATTTGTGTTGAATTTTTATAAATGTTCTAATGTTAATTATGTTTAAATGAAAATGTCCTGAAGATGGTCTAAAATAGACCGAAACGTCCGACGTTGACTTTATATTAACATTAATACAGCATAATTGAATATTAAGATTTATGTTTGTTTTTTCTGTATTTTTCTTCATACTGTCGGATTTATATCCATATATTTGCTTACATATTTGCCATTATGGAAAATACAAACCTGAACATGGAATTTTTCAACTTGGACGAGTTTGTAAGAATCTATTGATCAAGTAAGGAATGGATTTATTATCGAACTGTTTTTAGAACTGTTCCATCGTTTTTTAAAATCATTTTTGATTTGCTTTGTAACGTGGAAGGACTTCAAGCTTGTATGAAGATATAAGAACCTATTGATCATTACGTATTCCTATATATCAACGGAAGGATTTTTGAACTGTTTATATAAAATAGTTCAATCTACTTTTTTAATATTTTAATTTTTGGAAATTATCTTCGAATACGTTTTAACAACATCGCCCACGTGACGACAACGTGATCATATTTAAACGGAACGCTCATCTTATATAAAAATTTCAGTTATCTGTTTGGATTAGTTGTGCTCTTATGTCCATCGTCTTTTCGTGTTGAATTTTTATATGTTCTAATGTTAATTATGTTTAAATGAAAATGTCCTGGAGATGGTCTAAAATAGACCGAAACGTCCGACGTTGACTTTATATTAACATTAATACAGCATAACTGCATATTAAGATTTTTGTTTGTTTTTTCTGTATATTTTTCTTCATAAACAAATAAACATAATAAATAAACATATACATAAATAAATAAAAATAATAAATAAACATATACATAAATAAATGAACATAATAAATAAACATATACATAAATAAATAAACATAATAAATAAACATATACATAACTAGCTTAAAAGCCGCCCTATCGGGATTTAAGTTAGCTCTTGCGGTGGGCTCTTGATTGGTCCTTCATCACAATAGGCAGGAAGGAGTAGATGTAATAGGCAACAATAAACTACAGAAGAACTCAAAATTGATCGCGAGATTTAAGTATTGCATCAATATTTAGGCTTACCCTTTAAAAGTTCAACGATAATTCTTCTGTTGTCACTTTAAAGACAGTTTGATGTAAGGTCCTTACTTTCCGCACAAACAATTCTCTTTATTTCATGGGTGACTTTCACTGAATTTCGCAATTAATTTCAATCATTCCCAAATTTATTTCCAAGTTATAAAAATTGTTATCGTACAAAAAATTCGTCGTAAAAAAAAAAAAAAAAAAAAAAAAAAAAAAAAACGTAAAACATCATCGAAAACAATCGCAGTAATGAAAACTTGGGAATCCAAAATTTTAAAATTGCTGGTTTGGACCCGACCCGGGATGTTTTCAATTTTTTCACGGAGTTGGTCTGATTCCAAAATGGTATGATATGTTTGGCTGCGCCCTCTTGGAATAAAGTTGAAAAAGTTGTGATACACTGACATTCGCATTTATTATATAGATATATAAAAAGCAAACTTTTCTCTAATAAACAACATTAAAAACAAAAATCGAATCATTGGAAGAAGATTTAGGAAGTATGCCAGACCAAAATTCGACTTTGTGAAGAAGATAGTTAAAAAAAAACTAAAGGTCATATATCTCATTAAATGTTAATTTATAATAAAGAGAAAAATAAATGTTTTTAACAATTTTAATTATTGCAAATTATGATAGATCTCTAAGCCCTCTTTCTTCATAATGTGTGCCATAGAAATTTCAATTGTCTCCTCATTCTATGTAGAAGTGTCTTTTTGTTTCCATTTTCCTTTAAAAAAAAAAATGACGTTACTCAAATGATCAGTCCAATACAGACTTTAGTCTCATAGAGAAAGATTTTACCTCCAGCGTCCTACGTTTCTAAGTTATAAGAATTTTGAAATAATAAAATTATTTTATATTTATTCGGCACCTTAATTCGGCATAATCTTTCTTCGTATACGCAACCTATGTCCAATTATTTTGCGCACAATTTTTCTTTTCTTTTAAAAGTCGCCATTCTTTATAGCTCCATATAAAGTCAGTCTTAAAAGACATTAGGAAACTCAGACTATGTATTATTTCGACTACGTCACAGTACGCGTGCTAGAAAAAAACATATGAGCAACATACCGTGCTCCGCTTAAGTTTTATTTACGGTTTAATTATAATATTATGATACTGTACGTTTAATTATAATATTATGATACTGTACGTAAAACTCGATAAAAAATCGTCTAGATTTCAAATGCAATTGCGATGATAAGCGAAATTAAAGTTGAACCTTTAATAAAGAATTATTTTTTAAGCTTTCACTTTGTTCGACATTTAAATTTAACTTTAAATGAGTTATTTATTTCATTTTTAATCTTGTGTAACTACCTGTTGTGGCGCAATTTAAGTGTTTTAAATTACAGGAGGGGGGAAAGAAGAGAAAATAAAGTCTTTAACTGTTTTGACGTCTAAACTCGTTAACGCGTAGAATTTAAAATTGATTTATTGCATATAAAATACAAGTTTACAATCGGGGGAATGGGTTGAGGTTGATAGTAAGTTACTATCATATACAGAGTTAATCAGATTCATGACCCATTTATTGATAAAAATTTGCACATCCGCCACAAGAACTCATCCATCATCGTTAAATCCTCCATATACCAGAATACCGCATACTCTAAGGGAACCTACAACCCCTCACATGACATAAAAATTTAATGAGCATAAAATTCTATATATAAAAATTTGTTGATGATATACAATGAGCGGGGAAATCAAGAGAGAGGGAAGGATAAAATCAATACGGCCATGGGGAAAGAAAAAAGTGAGATGAAAGTCGAGATTAAAAAAAAAAGTGGGAAAAAATAAACTGGGGAGGTTGGGAATCACGAATTCGATCACAACGAAAGAAGAAGCCGGGAACAGATCAGGAACGATACTTACTCACATTAACTACGTAAACAGGAATGGTCTATCCTAACCAGGTGAGAGCTTCACAGAAAACAACCCCGGTGTGACTTAGGTAGACCTAAAAAAGAAAATCAAGGCTAGCCCCGTTCACGCGAACCAGGCTCGCCCCAATCACCCATCTTTCCCTGAAATTTGTCGAAATCAGTCGCTTTCTGTCATTTCTAATGAAATCTTGAACTTGATGTCCCAAAATCGGATTAGATCCTGATGAGAATAACGGTGACCTCGCAAGATTTCCTCCAATCGCGTCGTCAAATCACCATTCGGACCGTGGCCAGCTGCGATAAAAAAAAACAAAAAAACACACTCCTTTTCACCCAAGAATATGGGGCCGACACGTCACACGCGTATAAGCGATCAATGAGCACGAGGTTTTCGGAAGCGATACGAGCTCTTAACTCGCCGACGTGGTCCCATATATATATATTTTTGGAGATAGGACAATGGTAGATATATATATAAGGTCACATCGTTGACAGTCTGGCAAATCTGCCAAGCCCCATATGAAGGTCTTGCCGTTGAGAGATAGCGTATTCCAAATCAATCGTCAGTTAAGCGAAAACTCAGAGTTACTGCTGGCGTCCAAAACCAAATCGTAAAGTAGGGGCGACATTGGACAATCCTGACGAACCGACCGGGACAGCTCAAAAGCGCGCGACCGTTTCCCGTTCATTTGTACCACAGCACTGGGGGGAACGATACAGGAGGCTAATCCACCGGCAGAAGTCGGGTTCGAATACGGTAGCCTGAAAGACAGCAGCCAGATATCGATAGTCGACACTATGAAATGTCTTGAACTGATCCAAATTGATTAGCGTGGCTTTCTCGTCGCCATTTACACACTCCAGGATCGTGCGGATCAGATGCAGGTTACTCTGAATTGTTCGGCCCTTCACAGCACAATTCTGCTCGGGTCCCAACGTAATCTCGGCAACTGATGAAAAAGGATTTGGGCCAGAATCTTTAACTCTGTGTTTAGCAGAGTTGTGTGCCTATAATCATCTAAATCCCGCCCAACATCCTTACCTTTTTACTAGCAGCGTGATTACACACCTCCAGATCCGGTCGGGGACAGACCCCTGGCGGAATCAGTTGTTGAATACAACAGTCAAGATCGGGACATATATGTGCGATAGTCTCAAGTAGATTAAGAGCTTTTATTGTTGGTTTAAAATAATGGCTCCCTCAAATTTTCAATAACAAATAAATCCTGTTTAGACTTTGCTTTGGGGGTTTCTGATAAAGCTTACACAGGACCGATAAATTTTATCTGTTGGCAACATCGTTCATATAGTTGTTTGTTAAATATTTGAATAAATGGGGAGTTTTTTTTCTAAAATAACTACTGGGAACTATTGTTATATCCAGTATCCAATTTAAAATGAATTACTTTACTACATAACTTCAGCTTGCCAGGCTTCTTCCGTAAATGTCGTCTGCGTCTTCTATTAACAATAAAAAGACAGATGTTTGGTATGTACTACCAGGCTCTTTGTTTAGTCGACTGAATTTTGAATATTTTCAAAAAAAAAAAATCGAATAAATCTTTCCAATTGCAATTTCTCTGACAAAAACCATTTTTGCAGGAGATTTAACATTTGCTGTAAATTGCTTTTTGTTATTTTGTCCTTATCCAGAATTTTGGGCAATAGACAAGTCGTCAATTGGACTAAACATCTGTTTTTAACAAAAGAGAACAAATTTGCTTCCCTTTTTACTTTATAAACCGTTCGTAGTTTAATTACAAATAATTTTTTTGAAAAAAAAAACAAAAAAACAAATGACTTTATTTAGAATTTCTTGTAATTTTAATTTTTTTTTAGTCCACTTTTATATTCCAAAGCCTTTTTTTGTTTACTTGTTAACGTTTTTCCTTTTCTTGGACACCATGTGGCGTAATTTAAGTGCATTAAATTTCCAGAAGAGGAAAAGAAGAAAAGATGAAGTCTTTAAC
This sequence comes from Acanthosepion pharaonis, assembly GCA_903632075.3. Classification (NCBI taxonomy): domain Eukaryota; kingdom Metazoa; phylum Mollusca; class Cephalopoda; order Sepiida; family Sepiidae; genus Acanthosepion; species Acanthosepion pharaonis. Next base: position 95,152 of record CAHIKZ030001489.1, read on the forward strand.
TGCTTTGACGTCCAAACTGGTTAACGCGTAAAAATTTTAAATGAGATATTTAACGTCGGGTTTATCCACTTATTGTCGAAAAATCATATGAAAAATGACCAGTTTATAATTATCAACGATAGTATTTACCATTAAATCCTGTCAGATATTTATTTTGTTAAAATTCTATGTTCATACTATAATGTTATATCGTCACTTACTATTGAACGAACAAAATAAACTTAGAGTCTGTCTATATTTCTGAGATGAGGTATTATGTACATTATTTACATTAGTCGGACTATTGGTAAAGACATGCAATGATAACAGCAAAAATTGCAATATGAGCACTGGTAAAAATGATGCTGAAAACATTAGGTTTATAATACTCGGAAGTTCATACCCAGATGTGTCCGTCGTTCACTTTCTGAGCGACGGTTCGGTTCAACTCTCTGTCTACGGACGGAGAGGAACCCGAAGGAGGCTACGCCGAAGGGCGGAGTCTCCTTCAGGGAGGTAAAACCGGCCCTGAACCCGTTTATACGGGTTCAAATTTGGCTATTTTTTGGCCGAGCCTAATGGCTCGGAAATGCCCACGTTAAAAAGGCTTTGTGCCACATGACGCCCTCGTGGGGGGGGGGACGACTAAATATAGTCCTCAAGGACACATGGCACAGTCGATAAAGGCGTTGGTTAGATCCAGTGACAGACCCAAAGAAGGTGAGTTCAATTCCTGGTTAAGGCAGTGGAGAACTTTCAGAGCGAAGATTAGCAGGAGATAACTGATAACTGACATCCATCAAACATGGCACGTGGAACTAGAACAGTCTACCCCAGTGATCGAAATAAAGGGTTCAGTTTGTAATTCCAACCACCTGAAGAAGGCCGGAGCGTACAACGGCCGAAACGTTGTGATAAATATGGCGGCAAAGATGAAGACAATAGTCCGACTAATGTAAATAATGTAAAATAAACTTGCAAATACATAATGGGCCAAAAGTAAGCTTACAGTTGTTTCTCACTATGTTTTCCAGTTTTAGATCTAACTTCGTTAAATTTTTCTTTTAACAAGATGGAGGGCCTCTTCATTATGCTTTCGCAGAAAGGGACTACCTTAACGAAGCATTCCCACAGCGTTGTTTCGGAAGAAGGGACAGTATAGAACGGCCACCACGTTCACTTAACACCAATGGATTTCTTTTAGGTGGGGAGTGTAGCAAAGAACAAGGTTTATGAGAGAAATCCTCAAACAGTGGATGAATTAAAAGAGCACATCTGAGAAGTACTTATTGAAATTAATGCAGATCAGGATTTGTGTCGTGATGCTTGTCATGGTTGTTCTGGAGAGGTTTGAGGAATGCTGCAATGTTGAAGTACGTAAGAGATTAAACTGTGCTAAAAGAATTTAAGTAAAATGTTAAACAAATAAAACATAAACAGTTTTGAACAAATACGATTATAACAAATAAATATAAATGTAATAAAATGTTTTAAAAAATGTAAAGTGCAAACCAGGGAGGCACAGTAGGGTAATGGATAGCAGCTCAGATAAACGCTTAGTCGATCATGTATCTTTCGATACATGACTGACGAAGCAGATATTTCTCGTAATAGGTTGACATTTCTTTCTGCAGAAGATCAGTTGCCCTTCACGGCTATGGAACCCGGTCTATCCTGTTATTTACCCATAGATGGCGGGAGAAGAAGAGGATTCATAACTTTCCCAAGGGTATTAGCACGTAAGTGAATGTAATGGATTCAACTGGTATTTGAACTCGGCTCTCCGATTCCTACCTACTGCGGGAAAAAAATCTGCCTTGTCAGTCATGTATCGAAAGATACATGATCGCCTAAGCGTGTATCACGCATGGAACATAACTGAAGTGTATATTATTATTATTATAAACCCCAAAAGGAAAAATTTATCTCCCCTTTAATTAAAATTTTCTTTGTGTGTTATTTAATTTATTGTAGATTTATCAATCATCTGTACGTAAAACTCGATAATGAATTGACTTCTTTATCAACTTAAAGAACAGCGAAACCGGTGTTTAAATTATTAATATAGGACAATAGCCATTCAACAATGAGTTTATAACAGAAATGACTTATATGGCAAGCAGAAAGAAAAGCGTACGAACACCAAAATGGAGGAAAGCAGAAGGATGAAAACATTAATGATCAATTGAAAGAAGACAAAATGGAAGGCGTTAAGAGAGACCCCCGAGGATGCGAGCTACAAATTGGTGACGTCAAATTCAAGTAAATTATAATAGACGATGGAGAGGTAAGATAGAAATCGAATTTAATTGGAATAATGAAAGGTGACTTCCAAAAACGAAGTAAAGTGTTAAGATGAAAAATGAAATGCTATCAGTCCTCCAATATGGCAGTGAATACTAGACTATCTCCTTATAAATGAAGAGGAGACACAAAGCGACACATGTGGTTCTACAGAAGGATACTGAGAATACCATGGTCGGAATATCTGAGTAACAAGGAAATTTTTAAAGAAAAATGATAATGTAAACAACACTTGTGCTTAGGATCAGGATTTATTGATTGATTTGCTTTTTTACGGCTTATCAATCTTTTGCAAGTTATTTAACGCTAGAAAAATGGTATTAGATTTTAAGAATTTTTTTACTTTTATTTTATTTTTATATTTATTTTAATTTTCACTTTTTGGTTTAAATGATTAAAATTTATTGTTTAATTTATTTCTTTAAAATTTATTTATTTTATTTTTTAGATAATAATGACTTTCCTGATAAGTCCTGATTAACCCATAGCTGAACGGGAAGAAGAGGGGATTCATACATTTCCCAAGGGCTTTTGTGCATCAGAGAATATAACGAACCCAACTGGAACGCGGCTCTCAGATTTCCAACTCCGAACCGTTATCCGTTACACCACCGGCACATCCAAGCAAACGATCACCCATCTATTTATTGACAAAGCCTAACGTTGCTTAACTTCAATGTAGGCATTATGCTCTTAGGTTCAGAAAAAAAAATTGAAGATTCTAGGGGACATACTGAGAAAAAGAGCTTGGAAAATTTAACACTCACAAGACCTACTGAAGGTAAGAAAAAGGAAAACATCAAGTAAACTTCCTAATTAGTTTGTGGAAAGGGCTGATAAGGATTGTAAGGAGACAGACATAGGATAGAGGTACGATCGATAGGAGGTCATAGAGATAATCAACGCACTAAAGGGATATGAACACCTGGATGCATAATGCCGAAAATAATTCTTGTATAATGATCTTCTTTCCATGGCACATGTTCACACAGCTCATAGAAGAACAAGAATGAAAGCAGCGTTACGATTTATTCAGTGGCTCATCAGCATTTTGTTTTTCATTGTAGCCTTTACCAATGTTTTCCATTTTACGTTACACATTCCAGTTCCTGTTCTGCTATTCAAGCTCCTTGTAAACGCTCGATATGTTTACCCCTATGTCTCTCTTGTCCTTCAATATGTCCTGAGAATGTCAAATTTTCAAAGCCGCTTTCCCTCGTTGAAATTTCAACTGTCTCTTTCTTATTCTAAATATAAGCGTCTTTAAGCACAGACACACACTTGCACAAATATACACACAAATATTACACCCACGTACACAGAAAAACAGAGAGAGAGAGAGATGCAGACAGTGGCAAAAAGCAAAGTCTAAACTAACGTAAATGAATAAAACAAAATGAAGGAAGAAATAAAAACATACAAAAATATCAGATTTGGCAAAACTGTGTAAATAAAATCAGATAATAAATTTGAGGTAGAATTTATTTCTCCCCCAAAAATGGGTTACAACTGAAATAATGATATAATTTGCTTAATTCAATTCATGAGATTTTCACACATTATTTTTGCTTTCATTTTATTTTAATCTGCTTGACGTCTGCAGCCCCATTCCTCAAATCTTAACAAATGGAGGTCGATTACTATGGCGGACTTCTTAAGACTCAAGAGTTAATTGTTTAACTAATCAGATTCAGAGGAAAGGGTAATGGTTGTGTCGGGGAAGTATTGTGATGACCATGGATAATTAGAGAAAAACGAAAAGCGGTATGCAAATTAGGACAAATTAATTGTCCGACACCCTGAATTATTTGATGTGGTTTTGTGGTTAGTAGGATGTTGTATGGCGGTTGTGTGAGAGAAACAGAGAGAAAAGAGTATTTGTGAAAAAAAAAGAACATGTGTGTAGAGATGCTGTATGGAAGTTGTAGAGAGAGAAAAGAGAGGCCACGTGAAAACAGACGTTGTATAGACGTGGTAGGAAGAAAAAGGAGTCCGTATTAGAAACAATGATCTGTGGAGATAAAGAGAAGGTAAGGAAATTATTAAAAGAGGCCGTGTGAGAAAAGATGTCGTAAGAGAAGAATAGAGAAAAGAAAGGGACTGTCGTGGAGCCCGTGAGAGAAAAAATAAAGTGAGAAAAGATACCATATCGAAGCTGTGAGAAAGAAAGATGGAGAAAAGAAGAAAAATAAATTTTGCATATATTATTGTTTTTCTTTCAGAGCTCAAGTCTTTAAATAATAATACAAGTGGATAGGTTCACCTATCGCCCGCTTCACAATTCTCCTTATTTCCTGTTTATAAGTAGACTTCCGGTTTCTTTTACCCAGTAGCCACTAGCTTCTTAGTGGCATTACTTGGGGTGAATTGATTTTAAAAAAATAAAAATAAAATAAATACATCGACATCGTCGTAGGTCGAACGCATTCGAGATTGTATAATCTTGAATGCGGTCAATTCCATCATCTCCATTGTATGTGCTACCTCAAAGTTGAACACAATTTTGAATTTAGAGCTATCTTTTTACTAGATTGGTTGCCACCTAAGAATGAAAATTCCAAGCTGTGTTACTATTTAACCCATAACTGGAAGAAGCCTCTACACGATCAAGTTGTATTTGGTTTAAAGACCGTTTATTTTTTGTTTGCATTTTTTTCTTTCATTTTCCAATTTACTTCATTTTTCAACTAGTAATATATTTTCCGAACGATTTTTTCTTTCTCCGTTTCATTCTTCCATTGTTTCATTCTTCCATTTTGTTTTTTTACTTAGAATATTTTCTCCTAACATTTATTCTAAGTCATTTACTTTCCTCATTTTAGTCTTCTCTTCATTCTTTTTTCTTTTATTCTCTTCATATTTCATATTTATTCCTTTGTATTTACATATGCTTCCTCTCTGCATTTCTTCCTCTCTCTAATTATATTTCTCTTATGTCATTCCTCTTCGTCCTTTCATGCTCATCTTTTTGTTTTCCTTCCAACTCCAACCTTTTCTTCTTTCCGTGTATTTTTAGTCTCCTCTTATACACATAAATTCAATTAAGTCATCATCAATCATTTCATCCTATTAAAATAATCTTATTTCTAAATCGACCCACACTCTGAACTCTTTTTATAGTCAGGTCCCGCTTTGCATGTCACTCAATCCATCCTCTTATACATTATCGAAACACAACGGCTGGTTTTTCTTTCCAACATGTTCTAGATTATAGTGCATAATTTCTAGTGTTATATAATCTTTTTAAAGGTTCTTTGACGATAAACTTGACTGTATACATCCCGTCCATTGCACTGTTCCGGTTTTATTCATTATTATATTTTTTACTGTGCCTATTTCTTGTTTCATTGTCTTTTTTTGTCAATGCTCTTTCGCGTTTCACTTTCATTCCTAACTTCTTCGTCTTTTTATTCTTTAGTATTTCTGTGATTATCAAGTAAATTATTCTTTCGTTATTACCGCCTTTATCTTTTCTTCTATTGTCTTCGTTTTCTTCCTCTCTGTGCTATCTTTACCATTTCTCTTTCTTCTAAACCAATTCCACTTTCTTATTTGTCTGCTTTTTCATTAACTTTGTTTTTATTTACTACATTTCATTTTTTTTCTTCTGTCTTTCCTCATTATGTGAGAGTTTGGTTTGGTTTGGTTTACGGCATATCAACCTCAATGCTTTATCTAATGCCGACAAAATTTTCATTGTTGGTAATATTTTTTTTCCAAAAATCTATTTCTGGTAATATTTTTTCTTTCAAAAATCTATTTCTGGTAAGTATTTTTCCTTCGCTGGTAATAGTTTTTTTCAAAAAATATATTGCTGGAAATAATTCTTTTATACAAAGTATTTCTGGTATTAAAATCTATTCGTACACTTTCATAGTGTTTTGATCAGAGTTTGGAGTTAACTATTTGCCCATAGTTGGGACCCTAAAAAAAAAAAATTATCGCTTTCTAATTCTATATATAAGCGTCATTTTGATTCCATTTTTCCCTAAATCTTTGTTACTCGCATGTTCAGTTCATGGTATTCTCAGCATCCTTCTGTAGAACCATATTTCTGTTGCCTGAAGTCTTCTTCCGCAAAGAGACGGCCCAGCAATTCTTGCCATATAGTGAGGATATTGCATAACATTTAATAGTATTTTTTTTTTTTTTTTTTACTTCTAACAAAATTTTTCAATACCATTATTTAGCTTTGGGATAGCGTAAAAATGTCGTCAAGTACTTTCACGTGTAGAAATATTGATGTAATTTTCAGTTGAAAATATGAATACAATAACGTTTTCCAGATTCTTCTAGTTGCTAATGACATTTTGTTTCTTGTTAATAATTACTTTGTTATCAATAAATTCATTTCGTTTCTTCCTTGAAAAATCCGTATTGGACGAAACGTGTCGGCTAATAACACAGTTTTTCTTACTGACTTTTACCTATATATAAATATAAATATATATATATATATATATATATATATATATATATATATATATATATATCCAGGTTAGAATAGAGGTTAATATTATAGATGGAATAATATTCCAATAAACAAAATTACTTTTTTTTTAATAAGTGCTCAAAACAAAATATGCAGAAAAGTAGATGATTATATTATAATATTTTTTTGTTTAAAAATATGATTCCTTCGCTACATAAGAGTTCTCATGTTTCCAAAAATTTCGCTTGAAGATGAAACGGGACTAAATACCTCAATTCAACTTAATTTTAATAATTATTTGGATGGTTTCGGCTCTCGTTTTTGAAACATGAGAACTTATGTATGAAGGAACATACATTTTTAAACAAAAATATTATATATATATATATATATATATATATATATATATATATATATATATGTAGACATATATAAGGAAGAGGGATTTAACGTTGGCGTTTTTATGCTCGATCTGAGCTCTGAGTACTCTACTGCACTGAGTAGGTAAGCTTGCCTTTAGGCCTTTTTTTTCAATATTTTGTTTTTATTCTAGACAACCTGGATAAGAGATTTTGAAGTTCTCCGTTGGTTTCACCAACGTTTTTTTGTTCTTATTTAATACACACACACACACACACACACACACACACACACACATATATATATATATATATATATATATATATATATATATATATATATATATATATATATTCATCAATTTCGCTATAATATAAATCAAAATTTAAAAGAAGGTATATATAATATATATATATATATATATATATATATATATATAAAAGTAACAAAAAGCAATCAAAATCCCTTTTTGTCTTCTGTAAACTTTATTGGAGCAAAAATAGAGTATTAAACCAATTATGTTATAAGGTAAAATATGACTTTTAAATAAATAAAAAAAAAAAGAAAGTCAGACAAAGAAAGAAATGACTTAATATTTTCCTCGCTTTTTAGTAAATTTCTTCTGGATGCTTTTCCTTTCATTTTTCTTTCGTTTTATTTAATTATCTAAACATTCAAATTCAGTTTGCGCTACCGATAGTGACACAACCCAGCAGCCCGACTAGGTTAAATTAACTTCTATTATTAAATCGTACAATGATTTTTGTTCTCTCTATCGAAGATCAAATTCACGCAAATGAATCACTTTTTCCTTCAACGATGAACTTTCCTCGACTTTTAAACAATTACCCTGAACGCTGACATTACACATTCACAGGAAGTTATTTTATTCCGTACACGAGTGATTTGGTTGATTTTGTTTAGCGGCATATCAACCTCTATGGGTTATTTAATGCAGAAATTTAAATATTTTGTACGCAATTTTATGACTTCAGTTACATATATTTTGGACATAATTTTATATTTTCAGAGTAAGCGTGTCATTTTCAGATATATGATTTGTCGATGATAAAAGTATTGTTGGTAATTTAAAATATATATATATATTGCTAATAATTTCACTACAGAAAATGTATTGTTAGAAAATTGTTAATAAAAATGTATTTTTTAATATTTTTTAATATTAATTAACGTTGTATAATTGGTCATTTTACTAGTAAATTGTATTGTTAGTAATTTTACTAAAAATTTATCGTGGGTCATTTTGCTTTAAAATGTATAGCTGATAATTTCACTACAAAATATATTGTGGGTCATTTTGCTTTAAAATGTATAGCTGATAATTTCACTACAAAAATGTATTGTTGGTAATGTTTTTTATAGAAATATATTGCTGGTATGTTTGTTAAAAAACAAAACGAACTATTTTTATACTTTTCTCGTGTTTTGATTTTTGTTTGCTTTATCATTTCCCACAGCTGGGCTCCTAAGAGGTACTACCACCCCGGGTCAGGCAGTAGAGGGGCCTGGGAACACAAGCAGTTAAGAGAAGTTTCCACGCTTCTCAAAACCGCCAAGTTATCGTGATCGAGGGTGTGAGTGTGCTGAATTCGTTCAAATATGCTGATCAGGTCCGCTAAGCATAGTTGCACTATAAACCGTGGATATTAAAGCACAAAACTGTCTGAACCGTAGTCTGCAGCAGGGATTGGCTAACCATCCTAGTAGACAGGTGTTCTTTAAAATTGCCTTTTTTATGTGAATTATTATTATTATTATTATTATTATTATTATTATTATTATTACGCAGAGAATATAATTTTGATTGCTGGTTAAATATTTTTTAGTGACCACTCATAACTTAAGAAAATAAACAGATACTTTGTTCTTTGCATTCAATATTTTCTGAAATACCTTGGCCGTTCCAAGCAGACAAGCTTTTTGCAATTGCTCTGTTCAAATTATAATCCAATACCTGCAAAGATATTTTCCCATGGTTTTTGCAAACTCCAGTACTCGAATGATCATTGGTACTGCAGTTACTTTTGCTGCTAACTTTTAGAATTTCAGACATTAAATCATTGTACTTGTTGATATTTTCCTTACCTTTGTGTTCAATTCATTCAAATGGACAGGTAACAATGTAGCAAGTCTTGTTTTTTTGTTTTCGTTGCCCAGCAAAACCAAATCTGGTTTTATTGAGCTCTAAAGTTGTAACTATCTCGGAATACTCCACAGGATTTTCCCTTTGCTATATTCCAGAATTTTCTTCTTCTTTCTGACCACATTTTCATAATACTTGTTCCATTTTTATGCTGGTATCTCATATTGACGTAGCCCATGGAAAATCTATTCTTTAAAGCAATGTCAACAAGACTCTTCGCAACTCAAGAACTTTTCGGGGAATCCTTGCAGATTAAATGATAGCGGTTTTCTGGAGCTCTACATTCTTGGTCTCAATTCCCAATTCTCCCTAAGATGTTTTTAAAGTTTCTAGGTGGTGTTCTAAGCACACCCATTGCTACAAGAATTTCTTCAACATTCATGTTCCATAGCTTTTTCAAATCCCAAGCCAGATCCTGTTATTTTTCAATCATTTTCACTTTCTTAGGAGTCCATCCTTGTATCGTATGAGACAGCAAAATCAACGATTTTATACATGTTAATTTATTTATCTACCGAAATAAGGTCGTGTCTTTGTGCTTTAATGATAGAATTTGTCTGAACAGAGAGATCTCATAAACTTCTCTGTCAGTCATTTTCTACCGCACTATTATCATTATTATTATTATTATTAATATTAATATTATTATTAATAATATTAATAATAATAATTTTTTTTTTACTATAGTAACACTACCTACCAAATCTGCGGGATGACTTAAGGCAGGTAGTGGTGTGTTGTAGCTAAATTTCATGATTTTTAAAATTTTAATTTTTACTCCCTAGCGTTACATGGACAAACGTCTCCTTATTGTGTGGGCTTTATTTATCAAGACATTTTTTGTCTTACACTTAAGCTGGGATGTCCAGGAATTTTTCAATGTGTTGTTGTGTTCTTTTTTTATCATTCCAAGCGTACCTACCAGAACTGGTACTATTTTTGTTTCCACATTTTTTCTATTTCGATTTCCAGGTCTTTAAACTATTATTATTATTATTATTATTATTATTATTAGTAGTAGTAGTAGTAGTAGTAGCAGTAGTAGTACCAGTAGTAGTAATAGTATAAGTTCTGTTGTATACTCATTTCCTTCCGAGTCCCAACCAGAGACCTAAGGTCAGAAATGACATCATGACATTTTCCACTGATCAGTTTTGTAAAAAAAAAAAGAAAGAACAAAACAAAAAAAAGAAAAAAAGAAAAGAATATCACACACATTTTACAGAAGTAAATTTCTTCGTAATGTGTGAGCTGTACTTGTGAGTACAATTATTATTATTATTATTACAATTATTACTATTATAATATTTGCATATTCCCACCAAATGTCTCTGGCGTTTGTCGTCGCAGTGACAAGCGGACGTTATATAATCGTCTTGATGGCATCAACATTGAGAGAGACTCCTGCTTTCATGTCCCTTGGTTCTTCGGAATCGTTCGAAATACAACAGTTATTACAGATATGACACTCCCCTTCATCTTTCAAAGCCTCTCACTTCTCGCGCAAGATCCTAGTACAGAAGCATGCACAGATAAACAGAAGTTATCGTCTTCCTTGTCATCCACCAGCTCTAGTCGAATGATTTGGATAGGATGAACAGTCTGAATCTCAAAATCCTGTACTTTTTATACTGCTTTTACTTGTTATGTTGGAGGGTGGCCTCTTCTTTTGTGCTCTTACGATTACATGGTCAAAACCCAAGTCTTTGATTATAAGCGAATATAACAATCAAATTATATTGAAGAGATGATAATGAGAAATATGAAGAGAATGGTGATGCTTACACTGATGTTGCGTTACTGATGCTGCTGCTTTTAATAATAACGAACAGACACGAGGGAAAAGGAATTAAGTTTGTCATTGATAATAGATAATAGTTTTACGAATGATCTCAGTGGGTCTACTTAGATATGCATGATACCACATGGGACCTGTTTACCCTCAACTTACACTCTCAAATAATCTGTCTCTCTTAATTTGTGTTCTTTCTTTCTTATTTATTTTTTTCTCTGACCTTGAGTTGTTTGTTTGTTTCTTTCTTTTATTCATATTCTTTCTTTCTTTCGTTTATTCGTTTTCTTTCTTTCTTTCTTTCTTTCATATTCTTTCTTTCTTTTATTCGTTTTCTTTCTGTCTTCCTTTTATTCATATTCTTTCTTTCTTTCTTTTATTTGTTTTCTTTCTTTTTTTATTTTATTCGTCTTCTTTCTTTTTTCCTTTTATTAATATTCTTTCTTTCTTTCTTTCTTTTATTCGTTTTCTTTCTTCATTTTATTCATATTCTTTCTTTCTTCCTTTTATGCATATTCTTTCTTTCTTTCTTTTATTTGTTTTCTTTCTTTTTTTATTTTATTCGTCTTCTTTCTTTTTTCCTTTTATTAATATTCTTTCTTTCTTTCTTTTATTCGTTTTCTTTCTTCCTTTTATTCATATTCTTTCTGTCTTCCTTTTATGCATATTCTTTCTTTCTTTCTTTTATTTGTTTTCTTTCTTTTTTTATTTTATTCGTCTTCTTTCTTTTTTCCTTTTATTAATATTCTTTCTTTCTTTCTTTCTTTCTTTTATTCGTTTTCTTTCTTTCTTCCTTTTATTCATATTCTTTCTCTCTTTCTTTTATTCGTTTTCTTTCTTTTATTCATATTCTTTCTTTCTTTCATTCATATAAGTTCTTTCTTTTATTTATTTTCTTTCTTTTACTCTGTTTTTCTTTTTCTTTCTTTTATCCGTATTCTTTTTTTTCCGTATGCTTTTTTCTTTCTTTTTTATATGCCTTTTTTTCGTGTTTTTTTTTCTTTCGTTTGAATGTTTTCAATCAATAATCTTCGATTTTTCGTAACTGATTCTTTTTAATTTTAATTACATTTTTATAATTTGTGTTTTTTTTTTCCTGTTTCATTTATAACCAAAAATGAAAGACAAGCAATAGAAGGCAAAAATGAAAGATAAAAAATACGAAAGAGAATTAAGAAAAAAATGGAGAAGGTAGGCGATTAAAAAAAAAGAAAAGAAAAAGAATGACGATAGGGTAAAACAAACCTATATATATATATATATATATATATCCATATATATATATATATATATATATATATATATATATATATATGAAAATAAGGAAGAATGAAAGAAGAATAGATGGAACAAAAGAAAAACAGATAGAGAGGAGTACGGAAAGATGGATGATGGAAATGAAAAATAAATATGGAGGAAATGAAGCAGAAAAGTAGGTTGAAAAGAAAAGGAAATAAAATGAGAAGGAATTAAAAAAAAGACAAGAAAGGAAGTTTAAATAAAATCTCCTGATATTGAAATAAGAGAAAATATTCGACTTTTTTTATCTCTCTCTCTCTCTCTCTCTGTTTTTCCAATTCTATCCTTCTTCCTCCCACTTTACTTTGATGGATCTTCTCTTTCCCAAGTTCTTACTATTACTCGGTATCCCCCTCTCACCCTATATCCATATACATTTCCGCCCCTCTCTCATTTTAATCATTTTATCCCTTGACCCTTTCCCCCCTGGCAATGGTCAGCGTCTTTGCAAGAGCAATGTTATCCTAACGAAATTAAGACCGCTGATAAACAAGTAACGCTGAGCGAATATCAAAGTTCAGCAGATTCAATTAACAAGCTTTTGATTTGATAGGCCAGTGGACATTTGAACAGGGTGGTGTGCACTTGGAGAAAGGATTCCATGGTCGGCTTCTAGGACTCTTCCCCAGAGAGAGCCTCCTTTCTCTTCGAATTCATTTACTTGCTCGTCCCCCTCTCAATCTCTCGATGTCTCTCTCTGTCATACTCTTCGGATCAATTATTTACGATATTAATCACGTCTTTAAATCATTTCTTTTTCCTAATTTTCTTTCTTTTTTTTTCCTTATTCTTTCTTTCTTTCGTTCCTTTTCCATTCTTCGTTTCTTTTTCCTCAAATTTTAGGTTTTTCTTTCTTTTTTTTTCCGAGTCCTTTCAGGTTTTATTCCCTTTCTCACATCCGTCAGATCTTTCTTTTTTCTCGGCTTTAGGTCTTTCTTTAGGTTGGTCATCCTTTCTTAGCCTAAGGCCTGTCTTTCTTTTTTTTTTCTTAGCCTTATCTCTTTCTTTCTTTCTTTCTTTCTTTCTTTCTTTCTTTCTTTCTTTCTTTCTTAGTCATTAGGTTTGACTTCCTTTCCTAGCCTTTAGGTTTGTTTTCCTTTCTTTCTTTTTTTTTTCTTTCTTTCTTTCTTTCTTTCTTTCTTTTTTCTTTCTTTCTTTCTTTCTTTCATTCTTTCTTTCTTAGACTTTAGGTCTTATTTTCTTTCTTTATTAGCCTTTAAGTCTTTTTTTTTTCTTTCTTAGCCTTTAGGCCTGTCTTTCTTTTTTTTTCTTAGCCTTTAGGTTGTTCTTTTCTTTTCTTTCTTTCTTTCTTAACATTTAAGTTTTTTTCTCTCTTTCTTAGCCTTTAGGACTTTCTCTTTTCTTTCTTTATTTCTTAGCCTTTAGGTCTTTTATCCTTCTTTCGTAGCCTTTAGGTCTGTCTATCTTTCTTTTTTCTTAGCCGTTAGGCCTCTTTTCTTTCTTTCTTTCTCTTTTAGTTCTTAGGTCGTACTGTCTTTCTTTCTTTCTTTCTTTCTTTCTAAGCCTTTAGGTCTTTTTTCTTTTTTTTTCTTAGCCTCTAGGTCTTTCCTCCTTTCTTAACATTGTGGTTTGTTTTTCTTTCTTAATCTTCAGGTCTGTCTTTCTTTCTTTCTTTCTTTCTTTTTTTCTTTCTTTCTTTCTTTGTCATTAGGCCTGACTTTTATTCTTAGTCTTTAGGTTTTTCTTTCTTTCTTTCTTAGTCATTATGTTTGAATTCCTTTCTTAGGATTCAGGTCTGTTCCTCTTTCTTTCTTTCTTAGCCTTTAGGCTTTTTTTTCTTATGCTTTCTTTCTTTTTTCTTTTTGCGTTTAGGCCTTTTTCTTTCTTTCTTAGTCATGATGGTTGACTCTCTTTCAAAGCCTATGTTTGTTTGTTTCTTTCTTTTTTAGCCTTTAGGTTTTTTTTAGCCTTCAGGTCTGTCTTTCTTTTTTTTTATTAGCCTTTAGGTTATCTCTTTCTTTCTTAGTTATTTTGGTTGACTTTTTTTATTAACCTTTAATTCTTTCTTTCTTTCTTTCTTTCTTTCTTTCTTTCTTTCTTTCTTTCTTTCTTTCTTTCTTTCTTAGCCTTTAGGTCTGTCTGTCTTTCTTATCCTTTTGGTCTTTCTTTCTTTCTTTCTTTCTTTCTTTCTTTCTTTGCCTTTAGGCATTTTTTTCTTTCTTTTTTAGTCCTTAGGACGTTCTTTATTTCTTTACCTTTAGGTCTGTTTTTTCTTTCTTTTTTTTTCTCGTCCTTTAGGTCTTTCTGTCTCTCTTAGCCTTTCGATCTTTCTTTCATGTATGCAGTTTATCTTTTTTATTTTCTTCCATCTTTGTTACTTTATTTCCTTTTTCCTCATCCATCAGTTCGTTCCTTTTTCTTTCCATTTATCTATTTATTTCGTTTCCTTTCTGTCTTTATTTTCCCCCCATTATCCTTTTTTTTATGCCAGATTTAAAAAAAAAATTCCTTCATTTTCTAATTCATTGTCATTGTACTCGTTCATTCTGTTTATTTCTAGGACGAAATTAAAAAAAAAAAAAAAAAAAGAATCCCGCGTTCCCTCTTTTTTATTTCAATTTGCCTTTCTGTATTCACTTTTCTTTCTTTCATCTTTGATCATTCGAGCTTTCTAAATATATCTTACCGTCTCCTTTCTTCTTTTGCTTCTCTTTTTCTACTTCCTCCCAATTTCTTACTGTCATATGATGCACATTTTTTTTCCTTCTTTAATTTTTCTTTTTCCTACTCTTTTTATTTCACCTTTATTTCTCTATTTTCCCCCCTCCTCATCTTTCTTTTCTTATTTGCTCCTTTTTCCTTTCTCTGTCCGTTCCTCATATTTTTTTTTTTATTTTTTTTATCTCTCATTATTGCATGACACATAATCTCCAAATATCTAATCAATCTTAACTCCTCTTGGGGCAGCGTGATCGGTCGCAAAATCCCTAATGAAAGCTTTGAACAAATAGTAAGAAGATAGAAATGATGCAAAGCATTCAGAGGCTAAATACGGCAAGATTACTGAGAGAACAGTTTAAAGCTCTGTAGAGATAAGCGTTCCTTTATTTATTTTTTTTTTAATTGACTACGGAAATGCTTTCAATAATACAAATAACAACAACAATAACAATCTTGGATTTATCCTTACCAAGCAACATCTTCTTTGTCCCGTCTGCCCTCAACAACTTCCTGTCCTTTGTAGCTCTTAATAAATTTTGTCTTTATGTTCTTTCTCACAAACCCTCTTCTGTCAGCCACTTATTCAAACTTGCTAGATAGGCCATGCGCTGTTTTCCTCTGTCTTTGTTGAGTTCCTGTGGGTATCAATTTTTCTTAGCCCTTTTTCCTCGTTACGTGCCTTTGACATTTCAACTGTTTCTATCTCATATTAAGTATAAGTGACTTTTTTGTCTCCAATTTTCTCTAAGACTTCGTCGAGTTTATTTGCGTGTTATTTTTTTCCTGTACGTCCTCGCCCTGCTTGGACCCGCCCAACACGAAGATACCTGGGACTGTTCAGTCTTGGCCTCCTTATAATCAAACTTAAATGACAACATGGTATAGAGCAGGTCTGAGATCAAAGCGATCTTTAACGATCAGCTGCGGTGTTGGAAATCTTGGACGACCGGCTAAGGTGTTGCCCGATCATTATCTTCCTTTTTTTTTCTTTTCTTCTTTTTCTTTTTTTACCTGACTCCTACGAATCGTAGTGTGGTCCTTAATCTCTATCTTAACCGAATTTCATCTGGAATTCGTCAACGAGATTTTCGTCAAATAATCATTGGGGTTGGTCAAGTGAATCTCTCTGTCTCCTTAATGCCTACGTGCTTCCGTCGCCAAAATCTGTCAGGCAACAAACTCTTATCATGGCCAGCTCTGACATAAAACAGGTGTTTTTCCCAAAACCAAATGATATCTCCGAAGGATAGTTAATGGTTTAATCTTTCCTCTCTTCTTGGGTGGCCTTCAGCTGATGTCTTTCTCGGCCAGTGCGCGTCCTGATTAACATTATCTCCCAGCATTCTGTTTTGTAGGCCACTTGACCAATTTGAAATTTTCATTATTGCCATGGGCAGATGGCTATCTTTTATTCGCCGCCTCGTAACATAAATTAATTCGACAGATCCGAGATCTTACGAATCTCCTATCTTCTGCGAGAAAAAAAAAATACTTTTTCTTTTCGCAAACGAAAACAAAATCTTCACCATTTTTCTTTGTCAAAAAAAATAACATCGCTCAGTATGTCTTTTCATGATAGCTTCTTCTCGCCTTAATTATTTCTCGCTTTTCATTTTCACGCGACCGCTAAATAGTGTCACAATTTCAATATAGCTAAACCAGTAGAACTGTTAGAATTTTCTTGGTTAACATCCATTAAACCTCACTGAAACCAATCCAGAACAATTGCCAGAATCGACAAATGGTGAATTTTTTTCATCATTTTAGAAGGCGATTCCTGTTCATAATATCAACACAGTCATAAAGCGATCGCACACCGAGCGACATCGCTCGCTCACTTTCTGGTGTGACTGTTCGGTTAAACTCTCTTCCTACGGGCGAGAGGAACCCGAAGGAGGCTACGCCGAAGGGCGGAATCTCCTTCGGGGAGGTAAAACCGGCCCTGAACCCGTTTATACGGGTTCAAATGGGCTATTTTTTTGGCCGAGCCTAATGGCTCGGGAATTCCCACGTTAAAAAGGCCTTGTGCCACATGACACCCTCGTGGGGGCGGGGGTGACTAAATATCGTCATAAAGCGATCGCTGTTTTCTTAAAGAGTTATCTGGAGTTTGTTTTTATTTACAAATGTCAAGTTTTAAACTGTGCTTTGGTAATTGATATTGATGTTTTAGTGTTCCAAATTCGTATTAGTAAGCTGTTATCAGAAAACTCCATATCAAAACAGGGATCGATTTGACACTGTATTTTTATTATGAACTTGACCCCCACTTCCTAAAAGAATAAAAATCAAGATCTTTCGATTCTGGTAAAGACTTAAGGACGGTCTAATGGATGCTAATGTCCAATAATCGCTTAAAAATTTATTCCTTATTTTTTACAAGTGGACCATCAATCGGCATGAATTCTGAAGACATTTAGTAATATTTTTTGGTTTAATATTACGTTTCCTTTTTTTGTTTAATATTACGTTTTCTTTTTTTTTATCGTTTTTGAACTGCTTAAGTCACACTGAAGTCAGTAATATTTTTATTTTTATTTTTGTTTTTACTAATATTTGCCCAAGGCCCAAATGCACTCAAGATAGGGAATTACTCTGTGGTTGGATACGAAAGAGGCAAAAAAATGAAATTCTTGGGGCTATATCGGAAAGATAACTAACTCTAGACTTGAAGAAATCAAGATTTAATTAGTGAATGACATTTCAGAGTTCAGTCAGAGATGTTAGACGTATTAGCGTAGAAGGAACTGGAAACCTAATTAAGAGATAAATCTCTTGTTAAAAAAAACCCCAAAAAACTGGGGAGGAGTGTGAAATGGACAATAGGCAAACCTTGTCAGTTAGAAAAAAAATAATTAGTAAATAAAATTTAAGAGCACACCAAATTATTAAACGACTCAAAAAACAATTATATTTCCATTCCCTTCTTTCTAACTAGTGGGGATACCTGGCAATGTTCGGAAGAAATAACTGGATAATGAAGCTGATGCCATTGCAAAGACTCAGGGGTCTAGATTTCACAAGAATAGGACTGGAGGTCTCTATTTTTCCAAATGAGATTCGTGAAGTGTCATGCCAAATGGTTGGAAAGAATTATGTATAATTTTTTTTTCTGTTTAACAGAAAATAACTATAGGATCGACATTCCACTATTTATTAAAGAAAATATATTGTCAATGTATTTTAACAAATTAACACCAATAATTATTTTTCTTTAAATCAAAAAAGTAATTACTGCATTTAAAATAACAGATTTGGTTTCATAGTGATTTAAAAAAAGAAAGAAGATATTTTATGCTTAAATTGTTTTTTGTCAGTAAAGACAGAGATTTATTGGTATTGTATTATTGTATTAGCATAAGAAAGGACAAGAAGTGAAATTCTTGTGGCTATGTCGGAAAGATAGCAGCCAACTTTAGGCTTGAAGAGATCACGATTGAATTAGTGAATAACATTTCAAAGTGCAGTCAAAGATGTTAGACGTGTAATGTGGAAACAGTTTGTTTAAAAATGAGTAAAATTGAAATATAGTTGTTTATCAACAAGTTGCTAAAAAGAAAGCTCGACTACGTTTGGTAAAAACAGCAACAACAATAACGAAATTGGCTAGTGTAACGATGCTGTGCATCAAAGGGAATCTTACAGCTTCACTTAACCAACCGGTGGAACAAAAGCCTTACTGTTGCCCTATTCTCATGATCCTTCGTGTAGTAATTGCAGCTTGAAGCCAACTATGTGGCTTAATCTCTTGTACCTCTATGCATGAGGGTGACATTCTATAAACTCGGCCAGCAAAATTACTGTTTAATCTACCGGTATCAAGTAGTCAAACTAAAAGTACTCACGTCATGTAAACGCACCCAATCCTTCATCAGTTACACTTTGTGTGAGGGATATATTTCTCTGCGGTTTTAATGTGATGACTCTCAAATATTTCTTTTCAGTAACGTGTCTTTCTTCTGTAGTTTTTAGGGAGTGAACAATAGGGAGGGTTGATAGATTATGTTGTTATCGACAGGGCCGAGCCGGTTAATTACTTTAACAAAAATAATAATAGTAATAACAAGCATAACAATAGTAATAATAATAATAATCGTAATAATACCAATAGTAATAGCTATACCAATAGCTGTAATAATAATAATAGAAATAATAGTAATGATAATAATAGCAATAATAATAATAGTCGTAATAAAAATAATAGTAATAATGATAGCATTAGTAATAATCGGAATAATAATAATAATAATAATAACCGTAATAAAAATAATAGTAATAATAGTAATAAAATAATATTAACAGTAATAATAATCGTAATAAAATAATAATAATCAAATTAAAATAATAATAATAACAATATCAATAATAATATCAATATTAATAATCGTAATTAAAATAATAGCAATCATAGTAATAATAATATCAATATTATAATATAGCAATAACAATCGTAATAAAATAATGTTAATAATAGTAATAACATTAATAGCAACAATAATCATAATAAATTTACTAACAGTAACGGTAATAGTATCAGTATTATTAATAATAGCAATAATAATCCTAATAAAAACAATATTAATAATAGTAATAGCAACAATATCAATAATAATAGCAATACTAATAACAGTAATCAAATAATAGTAATAACAATATTAATGATAATCCTAATAATAATAATACCATCACCACAAATCCTATTATGATTCCGGGCGAGGTAGAAACTTGAGATAAAATTAAAGTCTGCTATGTTCAATAGCAGACTTTAATTGGGGGATAAAATTAGTTGACGGCAGACGTCAATGTCGGACGGCAAATTTTGAGGCATTTTTCGGAAAGAAAGTGTACCTTATATTTAATCAAATGCGTTAGATATCCGCTGGTAGCGTATAATTTACCGATCATGACCCTCAGCTCATTCTAGTCTCTTGTCGCTCTCAACAAGTTTTGTGTTTTTGTTATTTCTCCCAAACCCTGTTCCGACATCCATTTGTCCAAACCAATCAAGTATGTTACGCTCGGCTTCCGTCTAACCCTCATTCCCTCATATCTGTCATGTGAGTTACCTACAATTTATAAAAAAATTAAATCCAACGCCAATCGCCATCTTATGTCTTCCTGAATCCTGTTTTCTTTTTATTGTCCTTTCTTGTCACGAAAGTCGTTTCTTTCTCTTTTGTAGTAAAAACAGAACCAGTGAATAAACTTATACCAAAGATTTATTGCATTTTACTCTGGCTACTCGTCGGTATTTATCAATCCACCCACGAGGATCGAATGTGGCACAAGGCCGTTTTAATGTGGGTACCCCGAGCCCGTAGGCTCGGCCAAAAATATGGCCTTTCTGAACCCGCCTAGACGAGTTCAGGCCCTGTCAACCTCCTCGTCCGGGTTCGACAGTCGCCGACGAATCTTACTACTCGTCTACTGACAGATTTTACAGGTTGCTTTTTATACCTCCTAGATCTTAAGGGGAGGTAACTGATGATTTATCAGTACACCTTTCACTCCCAGTAAGCTCTTGCGTCCTAGTAGCATTATTATCATGCTATGTTTAAAACAAAAAAAATCTTTCTCATAGTTAAGTGCTATCTTATTGGTCGTACGAGAAAGGAGCTTTCAGTTACCATTCCAATGCGCTATCTCAGATCCTCACTGTTGTGGCTATTTCTTTCGTCTTGTAAAGCTTTTATTGATTTTTCTATTATTTTTTTTGTATTTCTCCAACTTTATTATACATAATTTATCCTTTAGTTTCTCATCACTTTGTCTCCATTTTAACCGGTTCGAACTCCATTATTCATTTTTGTTCCTTCCGTAATTTTATCTCCAATTTTCTATCGGTTTTGGTCTACTTATATCCTTTGTACAGTTGTTCTTGAAATTTTTGAAATCCATTCCTATATATTTATCTACAATTCCCAAGACAACTCTGTAGAAAGAAAAGCATAAGACGAAGAAGAAAAGAAAAGAAGAAATTCTATTGTACCTTACGTGATTTTTCGCGCGTTTACTTGTGACAATGTCTTCCATAAACGGAAGTTAATTCCGCCTCATTGCATAGAGTTTGACTTTCATCTTTGAAAAAGAACTGGCGGCATTTCGCAACTGATAAGCTCAATGAAGACACTCAAATAACAATCGCAGACAAAAAACAACAAAAAAAACAAAACAAAAATCAACGGTGACAGTGACAAGGTTAGAAGAGGAAACAATTGCATGCACAAACAAACAGATTAGGAACAGAAAAAAGTACGACAAACACATACATTCACACACGTATGTATGTGCATACGTACACGTACTTATCAATACATATGTAGCTTAATGATGAGGAAAACATTTATTTTACACAACAAACTTTGACTTTTTAACATCACCTTCTTTCTTGTCAATGCACTTAATTCAGTGTTGATATTAATCGCATAGATCAAACAATATAATGCAAAAATATTCAGATCAAAATCCAGTTTCGTATCTGGTTGAATATTGGTTCGAGGTAAAGTTTAACAAGCTAGTTTAGATGAATCAGAGGTGATTTCGATCCCCACTGATTGTCCCAAACCTATAGTCTTATGCTAACTAAAGACAAGCTGAATAAATATATTTCGATGTGGTTTATTGATTAGCAAAGCTACTTTAATCAGCCATTGCAGTGAGTGTAATAACCTTTAGAGTAATTCAGCCAAATGTAGTGCATTCGATTCTCACTAAGTGTCCTGCACTAGTGGACTTGTACAAAACTAAGTTTGATAAGTAACCTACTGACTTATTGAAGTATTCTCATACATATTTATAAACATAGTCGCGTGTGTGTGTCACACTATACACACACACACACACACACACACACACACACACACACACACACACACATATACACACATATATATATATATATATATATATATATTTTAAATATATGATTCCATCGCTATATAAGAGTCCTTATGTTTTAAAATCAGAAGCTAAAAACTTCAATTCAATTTTAGAAACTAAATTAACGTACCTACTGTTTCATTCTCAAGCGAATTTTGGAATAATTAATATTTGAAATTTACGGAGATTTATAAGCATATACATTCGTAATATTAATTTCTATGGATATGGAGAAACCAATCATTTTAATAAAGGGCGGTAGAGTATTCATTTTCAATGGATTTTGGATTCTTAACCTAACAGTTCTTTCCTATTTTCATACACACACACACACAAACACACACACACACACACACACACACACACACACACACACACACATACACATATATATATATTATAAATTAATTGATTTAAAATATGGTTTTTTCGCTACACAGTTCCAACCATGTTTCAAAATAGAAGCTAAAAACCCTGAATTTAATTTTGCAATTAAATTAAAAGCATTAGTTCCATTTCATCAAGCCAATTTGAAAGCGAATTTTAAAATTATATGGGTTTTAAAGACATTTAATTTAATGGTAACAAAATTTAGGAAAAAACCATATTTTAAATCAATTTTTTATAATATTAATATATAAAATTTACATTAAATATTTAATAAAAATAAAAAATATTATAAGAACACCAGATTTTATATTTTTACTGTTCTTTCTTTTTTATTTATATATATATATATATATATATATATATATATATATATATATATATATATATATATATATATATATATCAAATATCCCCATTAAAAATTTTTATTTTGTATAAACAGTGTTCGTTTATTTTTTATAATTGGAAAATAATAAGTTATTTTTGTTTTTTTTTTGCTGATTTCTTGGTTTAAAATTCAAATTTAAACACAAACTTAAAAATGCATAGACTCAAAGGCTGAAAATATATATTGTCTACTTCAATGTAATGTTTGTTTTGTTATTTTTTTTTTCTTTCTTCCTTTAAATTTTTTTTATATTTGTCTGTTTTTGAATCAATTCCTTATAGTATCTTTTCTTTTCATGTACATTTATTTTGCCATTTTATTTTTAGTTATATATTTTGGTTTTATTTTGAACTTAAATTATTATATTAAATTTCGTTTATTTTTTATTTGAATCATTTATAAATTATGTTTATTTTTTATCTTTCATTGACAATTAAATTTCAAATTTGAAGCCTGCCATGTTCAATTTTGTTCTACACTTCTTACGACGACTCTTTAGCCATTCTGTATTGGTTTCTGGATAACAAATTGTAGCGTGGATAGTCGGAGCAATGCTGCTTTTGGTAATCAAAATCTAATTATTTAAAAAAAATTAATTATAGGCCTGTTATTGAGACAAATATAATTATATATATATATATATATATTTTATATTATAAATTATATTTAAAATATGGTTTTAATATACACACAGTTCTAACCATGTTTTAAAAATTAAAGAAAAATTTAATTTTGTAATTAAACAAAAAAATTAGTTTCATTTCATCCAAATCAAAAGAATTTTTGGAGTAACTTTTAAAATTTGTTGGGTTTTTAAAGGTTTTAAAATCATAATTAATTTTTTTAAAGGATTGAATTTTTTTCATTAGAAACCAGAAAATAAAATATTATTCATTATTTGTCTCTATTTTGATGTATCATAAAAAATTAACCTTTATTTATTTTATTCTTCAATGAAGAATGACATTATTTAATGCATGTTTTATTTTTTAAAAATTTTATTTTAACGGCAAAATAATTTAAGGCATATTTTAAAATTGGTATATTTAAAGAAAAATTTTTTTTTTTGGGGTTAAGGTTAGAATACGTTTTATGTTTACGATTTGAAAAATATTTTTCACTTTTAATTTTTAATATACTATATTTCTTTTAAGAACAAATAAATCGCGAGAAAGATTTATTAGTATGTAGAGTTTTTTTTATCAACATATATGTTTATATATATTATTTTTAACAATTTTTTTTATATTTAAATAATTATTTAATTAAATTTATAACAATGAACAAAAATTTTTCTTTTTTTTATATATATATATATATATATATATATATATATATATATATATATATATATATATATATATATATATATATAAACATTTAAAAATAAATTCTATAAACTTGTCTATTTAAAATATAGTATTAACTTTAAAAATTTATATCGATTCAAATTCAAAAAGTTACGAATAATAAAAATATATTTAAATTCAATTTTATAAAGAATTTTTATAAACAATATATGAATAAATTAGACATTTTTTAGCATAAAAAACAAAATTATTTTTAAACATAAACATGTTAAATTTTAAAGAAAATAATAAAAAAGGATCAAAATAAATAAATAAATAAATAATAATATATAAATATATATATAAAAATGTAAAATTATATTTATATTTTTTATAAATAAGAAAATATTATATTTTCAAAATCGATAACAAAAAAATTTTATTGCATTAATGTATAGGTATATTAGAAATTTATGGATATTTAAAAAATCTAAAATGAAGTTAAAAAATTTATTATAAAAAAAAAAGAAATTTTAAAAAATGTTTTGCAAAATTTTTTATATTTATATATAAATTTAAATGAAATACATAGTTATTATATATACAAATTTAAATATATATTAAAAAATATTATGAATATAGAAATAAAAATCAAAATAAGTAACTTCCATAATTGAATAACTTAATGATCTTCAGAAAGAGATTCAAACCGTTATTCTAACTTATTTTCCTGATGATGATTCAAAATAAAATGTTCAAAATAATCTATTTAAAAAAATATATTAAATATATTTATAATTTATTTCGTTCAAATTAAAAAGTTCGAAAATCGAATTTTAAAAAATAATAAATAATAAAAAAAAAATTAAAATTTGAATTTATTCAAAAGTAAATATATATTCAAAATCTTAAATTTTTTTTTATCATAAAATTGAAAAATTTTAAATTAAATATATTAGAATATAAACCAAAATTTCAGATTAAAAATAAACAGGAAAGGAAAATTTTTAAATAAATAAATAAATAATAGTATAGGATTATATATCTAATTTTATAACGGTGAAAAATTAAATATACACATATGTTATAAATTAATCAGTTTTAATTTCATTTTTTAGAAAATAGGTACAATACTATATGTGTTGCCATGGTAGTCAAGAAAGTTTTTTAAAATATAAGAAAGTGTACCCATTGTTTAAAATTACATTGAATTTATTTTTTTTATGAATTTCAAAAAAAGAAAAAAATTAATATATTTGAAAATTGGGTATGAATAATGTTTATTGCAATTTTTATTTTTTATAACTGGACCATATTTTGATAAAAAGCAATGGATTATTTTATTATAATATATTTTTTTTCATTTTTAAGCATGCATCATCCCAAATTAAAATGTTAAAAATGAATATGCCCAGATCCGAAATATAAAAGGATTAGTTATTGAAAGAACATTTTCTTTCATTAAAATTGTTAATTATTTTTTCAAAATAACGTTCCATTTTTATGCAGAAGATGGCTAATGATATATTAAAATTTGAAGGAAGCCATTTTATTTTAAAAAAAGTTTCAATTTTTTGAAGAAAAACTTTTGTAATAATGGTATTTTGTATATTAATTTTAAATAATTACTTAGAAAAAAAAACCAAAAATATGTTCCTGACCGACCTGATACAGAAACGATGGCAAATAAACCACTTAAAAAGAGTCAATATTTTGTCCGTAAAAAATTAATTGTTGATTTAGCACAAACTTATTTATCAATTATTTTTTGAAGGTTTTTTTTAAAAAATGGTTTGTAATTTTTAAATTTTTATTTTACCTTTATAAACAGAATATATTTAAATAGAAATTTTCCAAACACATAAAAAAAAAAAAATAGACCAAAAATTTGATGGACAAATTTCAGGAAAATATTATATAAAAAAAATCAATGACCATTTTATCATTTGCACCATTTGAATATAATGTAATGGAATTTACGACAACGGGCCAATATCTGCATACAATAAATATATGATGAGTAAGTCCAAAAAAAAAAATTTGGCATCATTTACCAGAAACTAAATTAACGGAAATAGGACCTGTAACAATTTTTAATGGTATTTATTTTACACACAGTCACAAAGTTCATCTTCTACTCTCACCTGACAAATTGATTAAATTTGGATGTGTTTCCTCATTTTAGAATTAGTCCTTTCAGAATTAGAAATTATTATCTTGAATAACAAAAAATAAAAAGAAAAAAAAAAAAAAAAATCTAAAAAAATTTGGCGCAAAAAAACATTAAAATTTAAGTTCTTAGTTTTTGGATCGGAATGAAGAGATTTGAATCAGATTTTTGAAAAATATAAAAAAATAGGAATAATTTATATTAGATACAAAAAATTATATATTTCAAACAAAATAGCCCACAATCGGAAAGGGCTTCATTTGAAAATCTTTGATTAAAAAAAAAATGATAATTTAACTGTTTTCATTTTTAAACATTAAATCTTGAAATTATAGAAATAAATCATTGGTTTCAAAAAAACAAAATTTTATCGCATCGCAACAATAATATATTATAATATAAATATAAATTATATAATAATATTAATATATAATAATAATAATTTATTATATAATATAATATATAATAAATATATTTATTTTATTATTTATTTTAAATTATTAATCTGAGATTTTAATATTTTTATATTTAAATCTCCATTTTTTATAATAAAAAAATTTATTATATTTTATATCAAATATTCTTCAAGATTAAATTTTAAATTTTTATTCTATAAATTTTTAAAACTTTTTATTATTTTTTTTTCTTGGAAAAAATTATCAATACTAACAATGCCTTTTTTTTGAAAAACAATTCAAATTTTTTTTAATTTCATTTTCTTAATTATAAATTATTTCAATTTTAAGAAAATTTTAGCAATTTTTTTTTTTGATTGTATTATTATTATTTTTATTTTCTTTGATTTCTGGCGTTTACACATTTCTTTCCGGGTCCCGCCCAGGGACCTAAGGTTAGAAATGGCATCATGACACTTTCCACTGACAAAAAAAAAAAAAAAAAAAAAAAAATTACATAGATAAAGCCCTTCGTAAAGTGTGGGCTGTACTTGTCAGAACAATTTTTTGTATCTCCTTGAGGCATGGACTTCCAGGAATCCCTTCAATTAGTCTACTGCAATCTTTTCCAACCAGTCCTAGGGCTCCAACTACAACAGGGATTGTTGATGTTCCCATATGCCACATTTTCGAGATTTCTATTTCAAGGTCCTTGTATTTTGACAGCTTTTTGAATATCTTCAAAGATACATTGCAGTCAGCAGGGACTGCCATATCAATAAGGAGGCACCGTTTTTGTTTGTGGTCTTTAATAACAATATCTGGGCGGTTGGCTTTGATTGTTCTGTCAGTGTGTATTGTGTAGTCCCATAGAATTGTAACAGGTCCTATCTCCGTAACCGGGTCTGGGTGGTGTTCATACCAATTTCTTTCAGTTTCCTTCCGTAGAAGTTGCAGATTTTCCAGTGCAGATATTGGCCCACTCTGTCATGTCGGGTTTTATATTCAGTGGGTGCCAATATCGTGCAACCTGATACAAGATGATCAATCGTTTCTGGATATTTATCACAGAATCTGCATTTTGGGCTGACACAATATTTTAGTATATGTGCTTGATAATTATTAGTTAGCAAGCATTATTATTGTGCAGCAAGGATAAAACCTTCAGTTTATTTAATTATTGCATTTTATAGCCATTGATGGATAAATTATTTTGTTTTTTAAGATTATCTTGTTTGGTACGGGCAGATAATATTAAAAATACAGAAATTTTAAAAAGATAAAATCTTTTTTTGTTTTTGGAAATTTATTTTTATTATCTACAAAAAAAAAAAAATTTTTTTTATTATTTTCGAGGAATTGTATGTCAGATTTTTTTACAAATTATACGCCCATTCAGATTTCCATTTTTGAATTTTAATTTTTATTTAAAAAAAAAAAAAAAAAAATGTTAATTAATGCATACGGATTTTTCTGATTTCATCCTTAAAATATCTTTTCATTTTTCTTTTTTTTTTCAAAAAATGTTCTAAATAAAACTTATTATTTGTTAATTTCCCCATATTTTAGAAAGTTTTAAAAATGACACATTTTATTATTGTAATATTTCATTTTTTTATCTCAATTGATTTAATTTCAGTAAATTACCCAGATAATGAAGGCAGTTTTTTATTATTTTGAAATTTTTGTTTTTTTCTTTATTTTATTTTTTTTTAACATATTTTAATATATTATATATATTTATATATATATATTTATATAAATTTTTTTTTATTTTTTATAAAACAAAAAATGATGAATCTGTTCAACATCTAAAAATAATTTCCAAAAAATTATTTTTCTCGAAAAGTTGGGTTGAAAAATTCAACTGTCTAAATGAATCCTGATGTAAAATATAATTTTTTTTTTAAAAAAATTTAAAATAAAAAATGAAGATGAATAATCATAAAAAAGTCGCTGGAAAATCATTCAGCAGAAATTGTAGAACTAAATTTTTTTGCTTATAAGTCTTTAATCTTCAATTTTGAAGAAAATTAATAGTTAAATTCTTTCGTTCAAATTTAGTAAAAAAATTAAAAAAAAAAAATATATTTGATTAGATAAATTTTCAATTTAATGAAAAATTCTTAGAACAAATGTTGCAAATCCCCAATGTTCGATAATGCCATAATTTTTTTTATACAAAAAGTGAAATTTAAATAAAAATTTTTTTTGAGAAGAAAGAATATAAAAAAAAAAAAGATTTTTAGTATTTGAAAAAAGATGGATTTTGATTTGTGAATAAAAACAAAAATGTGTCTTGATTTAAAAAAAAAAAAAACGAGAAATGAATTTTCAAAAATATTTATTTTTAAATTTTGAACATCTAAACATTTCCTCATTCTTTCAATTTAATAAAAATTAAGAACCTTCTTAAATGATGTCCAATCAATATTTTCAAGAAGAAAAATTGTATTAGAATTTAAAATTTGAATATATTTTATGGAAACACAAATAATTTTTATTAATCATTTTTCTTATAAAAAACTGAATCGAAATTAAAAAGGAATTGATAATTTTCTTAGTATATCAAAATTTATTGAATTTATAAAAAAGAAACGAATGAAATATATTTTAAATGGTCAAATTTAATTTTGAAAATAAGAAATGAATAAATGAGAAATTTATAAAAAAAAATTTTAAAGAAAATTGAAAAAAACAGTGATTATTTATGATAAAAGAAAAAAATAGTTAAGTGGAGAAGAAAAATTTAAGTCTTTTTTTTTATAATATATTAAATGATGATAATATGAATAATTATCAGAATATATTAAAACTTATTATATACTAAATAAAAATAAGAATATTAAGGAGAAAAAATTGATTTTTAATATTAATGTAATTACAATAAAAATAAGGACAAAAATAAAAAAAAAAAATAAATTTAATTCTTAAAAAATATTTAATGGTAATAATATATTTATATCAAAATTTATAAATTTATAAAAAAAAATAATAAGAAAATAAATTTTAATAAATTTTAATATATTTTTGAAATAAAAATAAAAAAATGGAATTTAATAATACAACAACAAAATATATATATAAAAAAAAATATTTATAAAAAATAATTATATATAATGAAAATATTTACAAAAATTTTTTTTTAAGATATTTTTGGGAAAATACGTTCCTTTAAATGGAATTGAAACTTAGTCATTAGTGTGGTATAGTCTCTGGATTGGATGGTTCTTCTTCCTAATGTCATGAAAAATAATTAGATATTTATATGGTGAATTAAAAAAATTCCAATATTAATTCATAATAATTTATGGATCGTTATTTTCAATACATATCCAAATTTTTTTAAAAGAAAAAACATTTCAATTAGAAATTAAGAAAAAAAGCATTTGTTTTTACATGAAAAGATTTTTTATATATGATTTCAGAAAATAAAATTTATTGTCAAAAAAAAAAATTTTTTTTTAATTCAGTTACTGATATATTTGAATTTTCTTTAAAATAAATTTTTACATTGAATAAAGGACATGAAAAAAAAAAAAAAGATAATTAAATGAAAATACTTATTAATTTAAAATTTTTTGTTTTTAAAAATTTAAAATTTATCAATATATTACCTGGGATTTAAAAAAAATACATTTATAGTTTTATTATTTAAGTAAGTTAAAATTAGTTTAAATAAATAAATCTTGAATAAAAAAAAAAAAAAAAATGATAAATTGCTATTTATTTATTAATACTATAAAATAAAATGAATCCATTAACAGTTTTTTGAATGTTAAACAATTAAAAAAACCTTGAAATTTTACAATTGTTTGAAATTTGAATATTAATTTCTTAATAAATTAAATTTTTTTATTTAAAAAAAAAATTATTGAATGATTTTTTTGAGATCAATTTTTCATATAGATTTGTTTTAAATCTAAATGCCGTGGCGTAAAACAAAAAGAAATTTATCCTTGTAAAATGAACTAAAAAAATTGAAAATATTTAACTTTAATAACCGCGTTTATTTTCAAATAAAGAAATTTTAAAATGAAATCAAATAATTTATAGATTTGAAATTTTTTCAAAAAAAATTAAAATTTTTTTTAAAAAATTTATTAAAAAAAAATATATATATTTGTCGAAATGAGTTGGATGAATTTTGGATTTACCAATTTTTTTCATTTGAAATCTTTTCAAAAAATATCCAGGAATTTTTAAATATATATAAATATATATATATTTATATATAAATATATAAATATACATATATTAATATTTGAAATTAGATAAATAGAATATATAAAGCTATAAATATATATAAATAAAGATTAAATATTTTAAATATAAAAATTATCACATATCATAAATAAAAAAAAGAATTTTTTTTTCTGAAATCAAAATAATAATAATAATAATAGAAAGGAAAATAATAATAATAAGAAATAAATATTATATTATAAATAAATTTTCGGAAAGGAGAATAATAATAGGTCATTTTAGATGAAGAAATTAAAATTTTAAATATTTAAAATAAATAGAATAAAGAAGAAGAAAAAATTAAAATATATTAATATAAATAAATATGAAAATATATAATAATAATAATAATTCAAATAATAATTTAATAATAATATTTTAAGAATATTTTCTTGAAAAAATTTCTTCGTTTTTTAATTAAAATGTGAAAAAAACAATAAAAATTCAAACAAAAAAATTTAAAATCTTATATATTAAATTATAAATATTATAAATTTGAATAATTGAAATTTTCGTAATAAATGGAAATAAAAAAAATAATAAAGAAAAAAATTATATTTAAAATAAAAAAAAAAATAATAAATATTTAAAAATAAGTAATAAATTTTGACGATAAAAAAAATTTAATAATAATAAAGTTATATTTAATGAAAAAATTATTTTTAATATTAATAATAAAAAAAAAAAATAATAAAATAATAATTTTAATTTTTCAATGAGTATAATAAAAAAAATAAAATAATATTAAAAAAATAAAAATAAAAATAATATTTATTTTTATTTATGAAATTAAAATTAAAAAATAAATAAAATATTTTGTTGAATTAAATAAAAAAAAATAATAAAATTATTTTGAATAAAAAAATTAAAAAAAAAAAATAAATAAACAATAATCAGAAAAAAAAAAATAATAAATAAAATTTAATAATAATAATAATAATAAAATAATTTTAGAAGAAGAAAAATAATAATAAAAAAGGATAATAAAAATAATAATAATAATAATTTTAATTTTAATAAAAAATCAAAAATTTTAAATAATAATAATAATTTTAATAATAATTTAATAATAAAAAAAGATTTCAAGAAGTTAAAAAGAAATTATTCCAATTAATAAAATTTAGAAATAATAATAATAAAAAAAAAAAAAATTTTTAAAAGAGAATTTATTAAAATACTGTTCAAACAATAAGTTTGGAAAAAAAAAAAAAATAATTAAATCAGAATTAAAAATAAAAAAAAAAAAAAAATCTTCAAATCAAAAATATGAATGGAAAATTTAATAAATATATATATAAATTTACTGAAAAAAAAAATTAATGAAATCCATAATATAAAAATATAATGTATAAAAAATGTTTTTGAAATTTTTCATTGTTTTAAAAAAAATTTTTTTTTTTTTTGTTTGGGTTTTAAACGTAATCATTATTAAAATATTAAAAAAATAAATAAAATTATATTTTCTTAAATTTTTAATTTGAAATAAAAAGGTTGTTTAAAATTAAATAAAAAAAAAATAGATTAATTTTTTTACCAGAAAGTAAAAAAGTTTTTGCTTTTATGATATAATAAAATGCACCTATTTATAATCTTATAAATACGAACAAATAATTTAATTGAATAGACACACAAACATGCAGAAATATTCAAAAATATGCACATATACACATTTGAGAATATATATAAATATTATAAATATAATTATATGATATATATATATATATATATATATATATATATATATATATATATATATATATATATATATATATATATATATATATATATATATTTACATACAAAGAATAATCACACATAGAATTAATCAGAAGTATTAATGCGATTATTGGCGACATCCATCGCTAGAAAACATAATATATGCATTAAAATCCTGTTCATCCATAGTGCGAGTTTTGATCCTTGAAGAAAAACTTGTTGTCTGTATTTTTTTCAGTTTATTTGATGTTAAAATGCTAGTACTTACGGACAGTCTTCCATCCATCATCAGGCATGTTTTTTTTTTTCCTTATAAAATCAAAAACTTGAGACGATATACCTGTATGTCGACCGAAAGATGTTTTTTTGAATATCTGCTATTATTGACGGTTGTAAGATATCGGAACGTGCAAAGACGCAACGCTAAATTTTTTTCAAAATTTTTAAGTGAGAATTTTATTTAAATATTTCTTAAAATCAAATAAATTGAAAATCATTCTACAAAAAGTTTTTCTTCAAGGATCAAAACTTGCATAGGAAAATATATTTTAATTTAATTATCTTTTTATTTGAATTTTTTTTTTATTCAAGAATAATTGTTTTAATAAATTTTCATCGCTAAATTTTTATTTAAAAAAAAATCGTTTATTTATATTATATATATATATATATATATATATATATATATATATATATATATATAAATATATATATTATTTATTAATTTAATTGTATGTTTTTATATATTGGCCTCAAATGTTAGAATTTCCTACTTTAAATAAGAGGAAATTTTTATAGATGGTTTAAAAAAATGGAAATTATTTTTATTTAAAAAATTTTTTAAATAAACATAAAATAAAAATGGATTAAAAAGAAAGAATGATTATGATTAAATAATGTTTATATGTCAAAATATCAGCCTTTACCTTTGATTAGATAAGCACAATTTTTGGGCATTCGTTGCTCAAAGTATAAGTTTGATAAGTGATTCAATTCTTTTTCAATGACTTTAAGATCTCTTTCCATTTTTTTTCTTCATTTCCCTCTTCTGTTCATCCCATAAAAATTCTGTGGATTTGGTGCTTCTTTGTTTTTAAGAATTTGGAAAACGAAAAAAATGGCATCCCGCTCAAAGCCCTTTAAACTGTCGAAACTCCTAAATTTATATATCTCTTCTACTCCAATATATATATTCTTTATAAATAAATTTGTGGAACTCCTATATTCCAGTTTATTTATTATATAGCTATATTCCAACTATTCAAATATAATGTCAATCGACATCTCAGTTGCCTTGATTAAATCCACCATCCTTCTCCTCATCCTTTTATATATCACTGTTATCTGATCTTGCTCCAAAATTCTAAAACTCCTTGCGTCCTAGTGGTGGTAATTTTTTTTGAAACAAATTTAAAACCAAAAAATATATATTATATATATAAATATATATATATATATATATATATATATATATATATATATGTGTGTGTGTGTGTGTGTGTGTGTGTGTGTGTGTGTGCGTGAACCAGATTGCTTAATACATCTGATATAGAATAAAAACAAATGGTGAAATGAAACATTTCTAACTTTTATTTTATTTTATATATAAAATATCTATTAATCATTTCACCCCAAGGAAGGGTAATACCACTAAGACGCCAGTGGTTACTGACACTAACAGAGAATGAAAAAAATTTAGTAGATATAGAATAGGGCCAAAAAAAAAAACTATATATACAATAACAAAATTTATCATTTTCTTACTATTACATCCGTGCGCTATTTATAAAAGAAATAGTTACAATGGCTCGAGTAAAAGGTCTAAAACATTTGCCAAAAAAGTATTGAAAATCGTATACATAAAAAACACCGTATGCATAAGTGAATTTTATGTGAGAAAAGAATTGTGCAGAAAATGAATAAATTTTTTCTATATTATCCTCCATAATCCATATTTATAAACTTTTGGATGATGCGTTGTCTAATTCAATAGCCAATTTTCAAAATTTTAAAATTTAAATGCCAGCCTGTTCTGTTATTTAACCCATAACTAGAAGAAGTATTGAGCATGCTGACCTTATTCAAATTCTTGACAAAGCTAGATAACAGGCTTTTTCTCAGAAACTATAACTAAGGTCTGCTCAGCATAGTTGCAGTATAAACCACAGATAGTCTCTGTGCGTGTTGAATAAACACAAATGCGCCTGAACAAGCGTCTATAATAGGGATTGGATAGCCCTTCTAGTAGATGAGTATCCTCAAATACGAGTGGGCAGCTATACATTATTATTATTATTATTATTATTATTAGAGACCAGAACCTTGACAAAATGACGCCGGGGTACAAATATACGGAACTCAATATACTGATCATGTGATGAAATTTAAATAAGGGAATACAAGGCACATCCATCAAGGCAAGATGGTGGATATATACATTTTGATGACATAAATTCTGATGTTAATCCTGTCTTGAAAAAGAGCGATTTCTTGAAATTCTTATGAACGGGAGCTGCAAGAGATTTTCATGATTTTATTGTTCGTACCTTTTTTTTTATCGTACACCAGGTTAAATTATACTAAAAAAAAAAGTTCAATATAAATAAATATATATATATACTTATATATATATATATATATATATATATATATGCCATCTATATATATTCAGTGATTTTTACTATACAAAAATATAATATATATATATATATATATATATATATATATATATATATATATATATATATATATTTGAATAAAAACAGACCACGTTAAGATTCCATGTAATAAGCTATTTCACCATAACCCCTTTAACAGGGTTCTGGATCATCAGACTTTACTTCCAAAAGCTGAAATGAAAAATGAAAAGAAATTCACACGTTTTTACGGACCTCATCAAGTATACGCAAAGTTAACGAAGTGAGGTGGGAGAGAGGATATGAGTGTGTCATATGTATCATTTTAGTTTCCTATTTTAACCCCAGTGTGTCGGATAGATGTTGCTCAATTTTAACGCGTCTCGTCTCTAGATAAAGGTGGCTAAGGGGTGAATGATAAGAACGACATTAAAGGAAGACGTTACAACAACCTCAATAAATTACACGACAGGTTTCATTCAAATTCTTAGACGCTGTCAGTTCGCGTTACTTTAACGTGCATATTTGGGAGGTTAAGGTTTGATAAATATCTAAATGTTAAAACAATCTACGAAGAAATTAATTTGAAATTCGGTGGAGTTTTGGGTGTTTTCTATGAAACAGTCGATTGGAAAAATCCATAGACAGGACATTGAAAGAGTAATCCATTTTATATTTAGTAATTTTTTTTTCCACTAAAACTTTTATCTTATAGCTTGTTAGGTTGACATCTATTCGTATGATTTTTGGGATATTCAGCAGACTTTTTTAGAATCACATTTCTCTTGCAATCTCTTAAGTTTTGAGAAGATTGTCCAGGATGACTGATAGAGTTTAGTAGTTCTCTTTTGTTTGTTTCTAACGAATATTTCATGATATTCCCTTTAGCTTTAAAGTCATCTTCAGTATTCCATATGCGCCTTCGGATTTCAGCGCGTCGTACTTTCCGACCTCTCCTAAAACATTTCCCAGAATTCTTTTTAACCGAGATTTTATTGAATTCGTAATATCTACTTTCCGTGCTCTCGGCCACACATCTTGCAGACACTGTCTCGTTTTTAATGACAAGCAACCATTCAAATCAATTGCCGAGGAAGCTGATCGATGGTCGGCAGGTGCTGACCATCCTACGGCGCTCACCAGTGGCAAACAAAATCAAATCCCAAAGACTTGCTGTCTTATTCATTTATGGCTTATCTCCCTTGCCTTTGTTTCTTCTAATTAGCAGTAAAAGATGGCGCTGGGTCGATAACAGCAGTACACGGAAAGAAAGAAAGAAAGGAAGATACAAAGAAACTAAAAGAGAGAGAGAGAGAGATTGATAACAGAATGAACTGATGGATCTAATGGTTGTTCTAAAGGGACATAGAAGACACAAAAAGAACTGAATGACAATGAAAGAGAAAGAAAAAAGGAAACGAATAAAAGAAGAATGAACTGAATGATAATGAAAAGCAATGAATAATTGAAGAACGAACCGAATGATATTAAAAAGAAAGAAAAACGGAAATGAAGAATTAATTGAATAATAATGAAAACGTAAGAAAGAAAGAAAAATGAATAAATGAAGAATGAATTGAATGATAATGAAAGAGAAAGAAAAGGAAATGAATAAATGAAGAATGGACTGAATGAGAATGAAAACCAAAAAAAAAAAAAAAGAATAAATGAAGGATGGACTGAATAAAAAAAAAAATGGAATAAATGAATGAAGAATGAATTGAATAAATGAGAAATAAATAAAAGGAAATGAATAAATGAAGAATGAATTGAATGAGAATGAAAGAGAAAGGAAAGGAAATGAATAAATGAAGAATGAATTGAATGAGAATGAAAGAGAAAAAAGAAAAGGAAGCGAATAAATGAAGGATGGACTGAATGAGAATGAAAGAGAAATAAAGGAAAGGAAATGAATAAATGAAGAATGAATTGAATGAGAATGAAAGAGAAATAAAGGAAAGGAAATGAATAAATGAAGAATGAATTGAATGAGAATGAAAGAGAAATAAAGGAAAGGAAATGAATAAATGAAGAATGAATTGAATGAGAATGAAAGAGAAATAAAGGAAAGGAAATGAATAAATGAAGAATGAATTGAATGAGAATGAAAGAGAAATAAAGGAAAGGAAATGAATAAATGAAGAATGAATTGAATGATAATGAAAAGAAAGAGAATGAAATGAATAAATGTGAAAATGGACTGAAAATGAAAAAGAAAAAAAAGAAAAA
>CAHIKZ030001489.1:137500-152500 GCA_903632075.3 Acanthosepion pharaonis
AAATGGCAACAAAAAGAAAGATAATTGTAGAAACGTCGATACAATTTTAAGAAGACAGAATTATGTGGCTGTTGGCAAGATGGGCGACCCAAGAAGCAAGTGACGATTTGGAGACCTCAGAATGAAGAAATTACAGAAATCTGTGAAGTGTTTTAATAGATCACAGAAAATGTGACATAGAAATCCGAAGTGGAACATGCCTTCCAAAAATTAAGAAAAGTACGAAGATCGGCTGAAAAGTTCATAGGCTAACCCATATATTTGTATAGAATACTAGCAGACTTCGCAAAGTAAGATATATTCACTATTTGAAATATTTGAAACAAAAACAAAAAATTTTAAATGAACATTTCATTCATAAATTGGCTTGTTATAGTCAAGGAAAGTTTTACAAACAGATGCCAACATTAAAACATATTTAAGTATGCTATTGGTTTGGCATCTCGGTCCTACCATTCCACGGTGGAAACGACTAAATGTAGACATTTCTTCTACTCCAAAAGCTGCTTATCTCGCACCTCCCGTCAGTGGAACTCCCTTCCTATCATTTGCTTCCCTGATAGCTATAATCTTCAAATATTCTAATGTAATGTCAATCGATATCTTCTGATGCCGTGACCTTGATTCCTGTCCTTCTCTTTATCCTTTTCCCAAGCACTCCTCTTTACACTTACTCTCACTTTCTGTAACCCCTTGCGTGCTAGTGGCACTCCCGCCTTGTTTGTGGTGATTTGATGAAAAAAAAAATATGCAGAGAGGGCCTTGGTTACAGTTTCTGAGAGAGAGAGAGAGAGAGAGAGAGAGAGAGAGAGAGAGAGAGGTCGCATTTTGTGGTGCGATTAGCTGTCTGAACAAGGCCAGTGTTCTCAAACTCTCTGTCACGATGACTTGTGACTTAGTGCCTGCACAACCACCGACAGCTCTCAAATAGTTCTATATCTCCTATTTCGCTTACAAGGCTTGGTTCAAACCATGTTATGGTTTTGAGGCACTTTCCAAAGGTGCTGCAAGATAGGATCGCCTCTGCAAACGGATAACACCAAGACGTCATCGTCATGACAAATCGGCGACCATGGTGAGATTGGAACCCGGATCTCATGGTGGAAAAAAGCGAATGTTCTAATCACTCGGGGCCGCGCTCATTTTTTTTCCACCCAAAACAAGGAAAAAAAAAACCCATCAAGGTAGAGGATTACTGAATGAAATTGATGAACGTTTTTCTAAATTTAAAATTCTCAGCGTCTCTCGTTTGTGCGCATGCGTAATCGCATCGACGTAAAGAAGCCTAGTCCGACGAAGTCCTAAAGGACGAAACGCCTCACCCGAATTTTTTTTTTCCATTTTGTCATGCCTCTTTCCTCCAAAATAGTTCTTTATATTTATATATATAAAATATATATATATATATATATATATATATATATAAATATATATATATATATATATATATATATGTATCATCGCTACCCTTCGGTTCCTGAAATACTTTATTTTACAATTCATTAGTGGATCTAGTAGGAGGCCCGGTAGGGGAATGGATAGCGGCTAGGATTGAGGAATCGAAGAGCAGTGTTCAATTTCCTCTTCTTCCCCACCCCCAGTTATGGGTAAATAGCAGGACAGACCGGGTTCTATAGCCTTGGATGGCAAATGGCCTTTCGCAATCTACTGCGGGAAAAATCTGCCTCGTCAGTCATGTATCGAAAGATACATGATCGCCTAAGCGTGTATCCCGCATGGCATATAACTGATTGACTGAGTGGGTCTAGAGGTAGCACCACAAATGAAGTCTAAACGTACAGTCTTCAGGAATGGGAACAAAGGAAGTCGATGGCTTGGACCAAATGCCGAAATGACACGATGTCAGTGTTCTCATATCGCTTTCTTTTACTATCTTCTGAAGGAATTAGAAGTTCAACCAGAATTTATTATTGGCGGCCACAATCTTATCAACATAACATATGCAGATGACAGGGTGTTGGTAGTAGACAAAGAAAGAAAACTACACGAATTTCTAGAAGGTAATGAAAGATGACGAAAAGGACTAAACATCAGTTGCAAGAAGATAGAATTTATGGTTGCCAGAAAAAGAAACATTTAAACATGCGAGTTACAAATTGGAGATATCAAAATCATGGAAGTAAAATAATTTCGATATCTGTGAAATCTTTTAAAAGAGGACAGAAACTGCGACATCGATGTTCTAATGCGAGAAAGTTTGAGAGAAATTGGGGGAAAAATGGCGCTTATATTTAAAATCAGAGAGTTGAGATTTCTAGAGGCGATAAAAATGTATATTATGAGGATACGTAGGAAAGATAAAGGTCAGCTATAGACTTAAAGAAGGTAATCATTGTAATGAACGGGGAAGCATCCTCTCTTGCATAAAGTAGCCGTTGAGAGAACTCCCTTCTTAAGGAAGGGAGTGGGGATGATTCATTCTGGTGTACATGGCATGGTGATCCTTAGTTCGGAAGAACAGCTGGTGGTACTTATGGACACTTTGTTCGTCACAATATTTGTCATAGAAATGGCGATAGATAGCGAGTTTTGCAACGTTTCGTCTGTTGGATAGCAATTTCACCCACACGACCAAGGAGGCGCTTCTGAAATCTATCGAGACTGGTATGTGAGGACTGGGTATCTACTGCCCATATATAGTAGGGGTTTTCCGTGCATAAATTCTATCGAGCTGTTGTTATTTAGTACAAAATATTCAACCGAAAAATTTGTAGCACCAGATAAATTCTTTTCCATAGTCCTTCTCAAATGAGCCTATTAAACACTAATATTTAAGTATCTCACCGTGCCGCTACAAATTAAATGTCGTAGAAATCGTTCTTTGTTCAAGCTATACAATCAAAGTACCTCGATTTTTCTCTTCTGGGTCTTCCTAATGCTTCCCAGAGGAAGCCTTGTTGTCAATACAAAAACGAAATTAGCGAAGACATCAATTAAGTTCAACAGTTTCCGCCGTTAACAACCGTGCAATAATTACCGCCATTAGTCCGGTCTGTAATATCCACGTTTACTGGTGTTGCGCATGTCCGATCAGCGAACCGTCTGTTTATGACTAAAGTCTCTAAAATCAACATTTTTTTTTTATACAACTGCATCTTTTTTACTTTTTTGTTTTAGTATTGTTTCATGTTTTTTTTATCTGCTTTTACTTTTAATTCTTAATCACATTTTTTATCGTTTTGACTCGCATTATTTGTCGCTTGGATTCTTGTCAGCACCAACGCAAGTGACTTTTCCTTCAAGGAAGAGAATAAGAGGGAATGGCTAAAAGCAAACAAGAAAAAGAAAGGTAATGATTAAAGAGAGTGGTGCAAAAAAAAAAAAAAGGAAGAAAATAGGAAAGTGACCAGAAAGAAAAAAAAAAGAAAGAACAAATGAATCAAGGAATACGAAAGAATCGAAAGAGATATTAACAGTAGAAAATGAAACTGAGAAGGAAGTAAAGAAAGACAAGTAAAAAAAAGAAAAAAAAAAGAAAAAAAAAGAAAAGATTAAAGAAATATTAATAACCATAAATAAGAAAAAGAAGGGTAAGGTGAAAGAGAGAAATAAAAAAAGAGAAAAATAAAGAAAAAAAAACGGTAAGAGGAAATAAAAACGGTAAGAAGAATAAAAATAAAAAAAATACTTGCCGTAAGATTTCTCTGAAAAAAAAATAATTCTCGCGCGAATTTCTGAATGCCTATCGGACAATTTTCTTATTTTAGTATAATAGTTCTTGTAATGTCGTGTCCTTTCAGGAAGTAGGCGACCATAAGTCTCCACAGAGTTTCCATATTAATCGGTGAATAAGCATGAGTTCTTGGGAAGAATAATGGACTGGTTTCTCATTGCCTTCTTTACGATTTGGAATTCATAGTTTTCTTTCTCTTGAACTTGATGCCAGACACGGATAAATAGTCCAGTCTACCCTGGAATTTAACCTCGAGCTACCTAGTGCGAAATTGAATGCAAAAGAACTACCCTGAAATTTGGACTCGGCCTGGGGATTACACTTTCGGTACTGGTATCCGTTTCATGAGCCGCACATCCACCTAGAATATCAAATTAATTATCGACAGAAGAGTAATGTTTGCATTGAGTGCAATTGCACAGAAACCCTTTACAGATATACCACAGATGCAGAAGAAATTTAAACAGCTACGTAGATTCTTTCCTCAGCAAAATGAAATATACCTAATTCTCTTTCATTCTCGTTCCTACATTTCCACAAATTCCCATGCCATATATATGCTATTTTAAAATCATTTCACCCCTAAGTAAGGCGATGATGCAACTAAGACGCAAGGGCTACTAGGAGTGAAAAAAATGAAAAAAATATCTTTACAAGGAAAGAGAAATCCACTCCTAAACCGAAAAAAAACCCCAAAAAAACCATCTACTCTTGCTCCAAAGACTAGGGAGGAGTATGAACAGAACGATGGGCGAACCTATCTACTATTGAGAAAAAAATTCAGAATATAAGTGGAGATGTTAAAAGTATAGAGTTGAAGTAGACTATAGGAGCAACCGGATGCCCAGTTCTAAGCAGGGAAAAGGGATAAACCTCTACTCTTATTCAAATGAACCGAGAGAAATGTGAATCGGAAAATAGGCGAGCCTATCTACTCCTATTGAGGTACAAAAAGTAAGTAAAGTATATATATATATATATAATCGACTCTCCCGTCTAGATTCGACGTATGAGGGTCAGGCAGATCATTTTCCAGGAAACCGACAGCTCGACACCGGCACATGAGATTTGATTATAGTGGTGAAGGCCTCGTTCAGGACCATCCACACTTTTTGAAGGGACGAATACAGAGACCCGGTGCACCGAATGCCACAAGGTTCCCAAATGACCCACCGCAGGTTTTGAATTCAGAGTTGTTCTTCTCCTAGACCAGTTGCCATCCAAGGGTATAAAACCCAAGGCTATTTTACCCATAGCTGGAGGGAGAGTAAGAGGATTCATACCTTTCCCAAGGGTATTAGCACGTAAGTGAATGTAATGGATTCGACTGGAATTCGAACTCGGCTCTGCGATTCCTCAATCCTGGCAGTGTATGACTTCGCATTGTCTTGTTCACTTCTGCTGTAGCCAGGTATTGAACTCAGTTGTGATTTCAATAACTGGCTACGCAGAGTTGAACAAAATTCATGTCATTTGTTGTTCTATCTTTGGCTCTTTATCTATTTATGACATAATCAAGATGTTAACATTCCACACTACTTCTGATGGAAGGGTAGGAAGGAAATCTTCATCAATACTTGAAAGAGTGGTAACAGCTACTGTACTTGAAAAACCTGTTTTCATATTTTTAAAAGTGTTTTAAGAGAAAGATTTTATAAATTTCAGTCGCAACTAAGTGCTCGGTCAATGAATGCCAAATGTTTCCTAATAGGGAAACTGCTAATATTACCATTACAATAATTTTTGTTCTGCAATACATTCATACAAACTCGTTAAGTAGGTTATTCGCAGTTTTTCACTTCGCTTCAACTACGTCCTGTAAGTGTTAAATTCTCTAAGCTCTCTTTCCTCATTCCGTGTCATAAAAATCCAGCCGTTTATTTCTGATTGCAGGTATCCTTGTCGTTCCTATAAAAAAATTATACTCAGAAGCATGATATTTTTTCCCTTTACACTATTATACATAGTACTGTTGTCCCCATCTTCGTTGCCCTATTCACGACTTTTAGGCCGGTGTATGGAACTTGGAAATGAACAATTTCACTTTTCTTTACGATGGTCGGTCAAAAATAACACATTTTACAGATTTAATAGTAGAAACCCACAAAATATTTACTATTTACACTATTGATATTAACCCTAGAACACTAACCATGGGTATATAGAATCCCAGCGCAAATTTTCCTATTTTTAATTACAATTTTCAGTACTTGATTTTCTTACCTAAATAATATGTGTTTCAGTTCCTATTAATGTTAACTTAAAGTACAAAGTTTGAAGTGCCTGCATGTAAATGTTTTTTTTTTTTTTGATATTTTCAAAATCGGGTATGATTTACCCATGGTTAGTAATGGTGTAACTTTAATTGATGGTTAGTGTTCTAGGGTTAATTAGAATTTGCAACTAACAGCACCTCAAGAAGGTCAGATCATACAACGTCGTGAATATGGCAACAAAGATGAGGGAAACAGTTCGAACAATGTAAATAGTGTAAATAATTACAGTATCTTATCTCAGAAGTAAAGATAGATTTTTTTTTTACAGTAGAAGTAAATTTGGTTTTCATCTACTTTATTAACAGATGAAAAGCTCTAAATCTGATTATTTATAAATATTAATTCTTAAGAAAGTATAGCGGTTGAGATAAAAGGTTGGTTGAATGGAGCTTAATGAATAACCAGCGGCGTAGCAAAAGATTAGATAGAAGATGGGGAGAAGTGATAGCAAGGTTTGCTGGTAAGAGACCTATAAAAGTAAAGAGAAAAAGTGGAAATCATTAAAAAAAAGATGAAGAAAGTGAAGATCAGCAAGAAAAGGAAGGAGAAATTGAACCGATTAGGTAGAAAGAGAAGAACAAGAGAGAAGAAGGCAAGCATAACGTCAACATCAAAGAAACTAGTTCATTACCCGTCAAAATATTCTAGCAAGAGGAGCGGTTATCGTGAAGGAAGGCTTATAATGTAAAAGAGAGATATAAAACATTTTGCCTTTTTGTTCCAACCGGATCTATTGTAATGATAAAAGTACGCAGGTGTAGGCTTTAAGGAAGCTTTATTCAACTGAGAATACAAGGTTCACGCTATAGTCTCC
The DNA here is from genome assembly GCA_903632075.3 of Acanthosepion pharaonis. Classification (NCBI taxonomy): domain Eukaryota; kingdom Metazoa; phylum Mollusca; class Cephalopoda; order Sepiida; family Sepiidae; genus Acanthosepion; species Acanthosepion pharaonis. Next base: position 144,285 of record CAHIKZ030001489.1, read on the forward strand.
TTTCATAGTCCCAGAAAACAGAAAATAGCTCTCTCAAAGAGGACGGTAACAAAACAAGGGGAGACCACTCTCGATTATTCATAACGCCTATCAAAACTAAAATTTAAAATTGCCTCTTTAACTTTTAAAGTAAGACAGAAATAAAATGATGTTATTAAATAAACATAAAGGAGTTGAAATGCCGTTAAAAAAAATTAAACGAGAGGAGAAAGCCTGGAAGACAAATGAAAAAAAAAACAACAAAAAAACAAAAAACAAAAAAAAAACAAAGTAATAAATAAAACAAATAAAAAAAAACAGCAACAAATAAAAGAAAAATAAATACGATGATAAAGTCAGGGAATTTCCGGTCACGAGTTTCCGGTGGATATGTTCGGCGGTTTCACTTATCACAGGCACATGTTATCAAACAGTCTAAACTCTTTATCGCTGTTTTCACTTCCAATCTATCTTTTCCCCACAAACGATTTTGTTGACAAATCTCTGCCTCTCTAAATAGCACTTAAAATTATATTTCAAATTCAATGAATTTTGTTCACATGCTAAAAAAAACTCTGCAGTATTTTTTTTTAACTGCATAATATGTTTGTGTGCGTACACTGTGATAGGCACTTTTACGTAATATCAAATTTACTAAAGTTATAATTTCTAACTACTTTATCTAATTGGATCGCTTCGCATGTACACTGCGGTGATTAACCATTTATAACTTTTATTTCCCACCCACTATGATTTTGTAGCACTTCTTGAAAGAACTATAGCAAATTACAAACTTAATAGGACATACAAGTATTGCCATTACGGGCACGTCGATGTGGTGTAATGGTTAGAAAGCTTGTCGTGCTAGATCACTTACGACTGAGTAGTGAGTTCGATTTTCCCTGATTGCCTCATACTTTCGGCTTTGTGCCACATTAAAGCCGGGCTAAGAAAATCATTATATTTGGGCACTTCGAGGCAGTGTAATGGTTAATAAGCTTGTCACGCTAGAACAATTGCGCCTGAGTAGTGAATTCGATCCTGACTGGGTGCATTCTACTTTCGGCATTGTGTCACATCTAAGCAGCACTTGGAAAATCCCTTTGCGTATTTCCATTATAAATCTTTTTTTCGCATCTGGATTGAATTGTTTTGTTTTTTTACGGCATATCTACCTTTTGCAGGTTATTTAAAGTCAGAAAATACTTTAGATTGTAAGAACTTTTTTGGGGGATAGTAATGATTTACTGATACAAGTCCGATTAATTAATCTATAGCTAGTGTGAAGAAGAGCTGCGTTCATATGTTTTCCCTAAGTGTATTTGCTCATAAGTGAATATAGCGAATCCGACAGGAATTTGAACTCGGCTCTCCGATTTCTAATTCCGAGACGTTGTCCATTACAACAGCCGCAATGTTTAGAGTTTACAGCACCTGATATTCGCAAGCGGTCACCCACCTACGTACTGACCAGGCAAGAATTTGCTTAACTTCATTGATTGTACAGGAACCGGTGTTTCAACGTGATATGGCCACTCACATCATGAGGACATAGCGTAAATCCTACAGGACATATGTAGTATTTTAGTGGGAGACAAGATGTTTTATAAAATGGTTTCGAGATCTGAACACGCATTGGACTAGAGAAATAACCATTCCAAAAGCTAAGGAAGAAATGGAAAAAAAATCGTTAGGGGAAAAATATACTGGATTAGGATTATCTATCCTTTTATGGGATGCTGGATCATCTCCCCACGGATGAGGAAAAAAACTAAAGGCCGTAAAAATATGTTTCTCCAGACGGATACGTAGAACTCCATGGACGAAGGGAGTAAGTCACGTGGAAGTCTTGAAGAAACTGGCAACACAAAGAACACTTATACGCAGAATCAGGGCACATTGTGAGGAAGGAGGGCTTAGAAAATTTGACCCTCACGGGGCAAACTGAGAGCAAGACAGATAAAGGAAAGCGTTGTATTACTTAGCTGACGATTGAATAGACGGCGGAACGTTTTCGGTGGGGGATTTTAGCAAAGGAAGAAAAACTGCTAAGAACACCACGAGATAGGAAGTTGTGGAGAGTCATGATCGCTTATGTACTGAAGAGACGCGGCACAGTAAAAAAATAAGATATTGAATAGAATATGCAGTGTGTTGGAGTGTCGAAGGAGACTAGAAAATAATGGGATACGACCAATCCTACCCTCGATTACTATGTTGCCCATGATTTCATATTCATGTCATGTACTTTTTCTTGTAAGTGAATAAATAATGTTTCTTTCTTGGTCGTCTTTTTTTTCTTTTTTTTTTTTTCTTCTCACAGGGCATTTCATTAGCTATCGAGGAATAATTACGCGCCACTCACAACCTGGAAATCTTTGAGAGCCATGTGCAGAGGCAAAACCAATTAGATAATGGCTTAAAAAGATCAACTTCATGACACTTTGAACTTTCACAGGGGACTGGTATTACGGATTATCATTAATTAAGAAACACGTATCTTTATGTGTGGCCGGATATCAGGCGACGTTCAAAAGGATTAGAGGAGTTGATTAAAATTCATGGGGCATGTGATATTTCATTTTAATTATCAATTAAGCAAATCTGGGAAACGAATATATATATATATATATATATATATATATATATATATATATATATATAGTGTGTGTGTGTGTGTGTGTGTGTGTGTTTTAAGGTACGCTTCATTTATGAGTAAAATTGCTCAATATCAGAGATAGAGTAAATATGTAAATACGTTGAAATATAACCGTTATCGTCTGCACAATAACCCTTCCTAGATACCCACAATGCATCTATGACCGCCATTTATAAATCCCATTTCCCGTCAGGACTTAGGCAATCATGGTTCTCCACAATTTACGGTCCCTTTTAGTTATTATTATTCGTTAATTCTCGTAAGACCTGTCCTGTCATCGAGTAGGTTATGCGTTATTTCTGTCCCTTTTGCCTGCAATGTCCTATGAGTATCAGATTTGTCAAGCCCCTCTTCCTCATTATGTCCCCCACCCCAAATTCAACTGTCTAATCCTGATGTTAAGTATAAGTTTTATTATATACCGTACCTATGAACACTAATTGGTATGTCCCAATCCTCATAAATACGTTGGACACTATTGTAAGTGGGGGTAATATGCTGCCTAAGTAGGCAGCATGGGAAGCTCTTGCCGTGTCGAATTCTTTGCTTTTGGGCAGAGAGGAACTCGGACAAGGCTATGCCGAAGGGCATAGCCTTTTTTTCTCGTCCGGAAAGATAGACAGATAAACCCGATTCCGCGTATCCGGGGTCTACGGGAAATATTTGCCCGTGCCAATGGTCTCGGATTTCCGCACATTAAATTTGGCCTTTTGCCGCATCCTACCTCGTGAGGAGGCAGGTAAATATCATAATATTCTAAGTGGTCCACCACTAGCAGACGTTTACCTACTTCACGCCGCTGGCGAGTATTGTATTTTGTTGATGTTATAAAGATTACCATTTCATTTCCAACCTCCTTTTTGGTTGTTCCCCATTCATTAACCTTTCTTAGGTTACACAATTTACTTTTGTCTCCGTTTTCTCTAAAACCTCGTCATTGCTGACATGTTCAGTCCGCTGTAGATTCAGCATCCTTCTGTAGAAATTGTACTAAGATAAACTAGGAAACTAGTTAAACATTTATTCTTTAATGGGCAATTATTGGGATTCCTACAATTTCACAAGTTATTATTAGTGCCATTATACTTAGTTTTTCTCACTGCGACCTGGCGATAAGTCAAGTTTTTTGAGTCCTTATACTTGTTGAAAACTCTGTTATTATGTTTTTTAATTAATTTTCCAGATTATGAACACAACTATAGCTTAATTTAAGAGTATTATAATTGAATATTTTACTGAGTGGATTAGTACAGGGGTCGGGGAAATGTTTTTCACCTCTTGAGAGGTGTTTGGTTTGTTTTCACCTTTTAAAACTTTATTCTTCATTCAACATCATCACTTGATAAGACACCAGAAGTGTTGAAACAAAATGGCTATTTTTGTAGTGATTTTATAACAGGTTTATGTTATAATTTTTGAATAAATAATATTTGCTCTACTATGTATTGAGCACTCTTTTATAATAGCATTTTTAGTTATTGGAATTTATATCGTTTAAATCAATCCTATACTTATATATATATATATATATATATATATATATATATATATATATATATATACATGCATGCATGTTTCATTAAAACGACAGACAAGGTACTACGGTTGAGCTTTTTATTTAATTTTTCTTGTGTTCTGACAAGAGCTTTCTTTTCTGGACGAAGGGTGTGTAAGAACTGTCCGAATGTTTTGTATTTCCGAGCACTTTCGGCCTTACCTTTAGCCATTATCAAGGATGATCAGCTTAGTAGAGTGTGTGCATTCTGTGTATGTTCAGTGTGTGGTAGTGATGTTTTTAATTTCCGAATACGGTTAGCACATTGTGGCTTTGTTCATAGTTAATATTGTTAAGAGTTTTTTTTCTTTTTTATTATTAGAGCTTCCATTATTTTTAGTCTTTTTTTTGCAAGTGGATGCAGTTAATATATTTGTGTTTTCTACTAGTATGTTCCTAATAGTGTCGGGGTAAATCTGAGTGTGTGTGTTTAAATGTGTTCTGATGGAGCTGTGATCAGATAGGTGTAACGTAAGATATCTGGATAAACATGATAAATATACAACTATATATATATATATATATATATATATATATATATATATATATATATATATATATATATATATATATATATATATATATATATATATATATATAATTAAAAAAAATTTGAATCAACATTCTTTCTCATTACTACAAACGTCATTTTTATTCAGTTCACAAGTTTCAATTGAAGTCTCTGTTAATTTTTAAACTGTGAAATTAGTGTCCATTGGCCTAAAAATGGAGAAGTCCTTACTAAAGAAAGGTATGGCTCCCGCCTATAATTCAACCTGTATTTATTCTTTTTTCCATCAGATGAATCAGTCTTTTAGCTAAAGTGTACCCTACCAATTAGGTCACGTGAAACCCTGATGACAAAACGAAGCTCAATTATTTGTGTGAAAATGCACGTCTCTCGTTGGGATATTTCGTAATATATATCTGGTTGTTTTCGTATCATACACGAGTCGTAAAGAATTTACTTATTTTAAATTCATTTTTTAATCCGAACTTATTTCATAATATTATAAACAAAAAACATTTTTCTACATAGAATGTTTTTTAAAGAGACAAAATCTATTGTTTTCTTTATTGTAAAAGCGAATGTCCTTGCAGTTACTGTAAAAAGACGAAAAACCGGGTTAAAAATAACTGCTTCTTGGCGCACATTATTTTATAATGAACTGAATAACATTAAACACACACTTATCAACCTTAGCTTTTCCGATCAAATTGTCAACAAGTAAATGAATGTCGCTTTAAAGAATTTAAGAAAAATAACACTCTTAACAAAAATAAAATCATCAGTCACTTATTATATCGTAATCCTGATTCATTAGCCCGATGAAAAAGCCATTAAAAAGATAATTTGGCGTTATACATCACTTCATGATTGCAATAAATACTTTAGATTAATTATTTACTATAAGAAGTTTAAAAATGTAACCCCATGATTTCCAATAATTCGAAAACTCAAAAAGTTATTTATTAATTCTCGTGTCCGTTGGGAGACTTTATCTTCAATATCAATAATTAAAAAGCAACATTAAATTCTTACATTGATCACTCAATCACCATTCTCTCCTGTAGTTTAATTTGTCCCTTAACGAAATAATTTGTGCACATATCAATAACGACACCGCAAACAATAGGAATAGAGAGATTCGACTATCATCTGGTCCACATGCCTCCCCGATCTCTTCAAAAGAATTAGTTTTATCAATTGTTTCCTGTTTGGGTTTGGATTATTGTTTTTTTTATAAAGTCTTCTCGCTCTTTTTAATTCCTTGCGTTTTAGTAGCATTATTGTCTTGCTTGGGGTGAATTGATAAATAATACCCTGAAGACAAATCAAAAAATGGACCAGAATGTAAATATTGATAGATAAAGCCAACACGCTACAGTGCATTCGTTGTAAAGAAAGAAGCAAAATGCTTGAAGATATTATCATACAAAAGAAACAACCAGCCTCAAGGTAAAAAAAAAAAAGAGAAAAAAAAGTGTTTTCTCCACAGGACACGATATTTTAAAATGTGTGTAAAATATTCAAAAAGGGGCGTTAACTATTTATAATGCGCCTAAAAAGTTTAATACCATTTTCTGACTCTCTAAGGCTTCGTGAAACCATTCTAGGCAAGACATCGCTTTTAAATTTGAAATATAGCGTTATTCAAAATGCCAGGAAAAAATAACTTTTGTCTATGACTGAAGGCTTTGACAGAAACGGGAAAAACAGAACAAAAATAAAACACGTGAATTCTGCAGTGTTCGCCTACCATTTTGATCGGGATATGGAATAACATATTTGAAAATGTGAAAAATAAATGTATATTTACAGATCTTGCCAGTTGAGATTAATGAAGATTATCTAACGGAATTCATGATGCATAAAAAATTATATCTGTTACAATGAGATGTCAGTTTTGTTTTTATTTTTGAGTCATTTAGACGACAATTTTTGCCATCGTTTCTCACACACACACACACACACACACACACACACATATATATATATATATATATATATATATATATATATATATATATATATATATTGCCATCCATAAACAGACTGTTTCGCTGCATCACAGCTTATCAGTGCCCGGTTGCCTGTGGCTAGGATAGAAATTTGGCTGAATTGACGTCAGTCGGAGAATCTACCCCTAAGCCGTTGGTGCACGACAGGGATAAAGGTGAATATTTATTTTTAGATAAACACGCCAGTGACAGAGAGAACACGATTCGTTTTATCGAAGAGTACTGCATTAGTAGCAGTCACTGTTTACAACCTCACACTTTCTCACCCGACGATCCGCTTAGATGAAACCTTGGTAGCTTTGTCTGGCTCTCTAGGTTTAACTAGGTCTGCTCTACTTACCGTATTGAGCACTTTATTTAGATATTTTGCCTACTCGTATCGGGGTTTTTTTCTTTGGATGCTGGACGATTATTTTCGGCTGACACTACATGTTCTTGGTTCTTTCTTTTTTTATACCTTTTTTTCCCTTTGGTATTGGTTTGATTATTTGCAAATCAAGACACCGAAGGTTTTCCGGACGAGTATAATTTCTGATACTTATAAGATTGCTACTACTACTAATATATATATATATATATATATATATATATATATATATATATATAAATTTTTGCTACGTTACGTAAAATAAATTAATCCAAATAAATAAAACCATTCCCACCTCATTTTTTTATGTTACGCAAGTGTTTAACTCTTTGTCATAAAAGAATTCCATCGATAAAAGTTTCTTGTGCGGTCGTTGCTGAGGGTAAAATTTTTTCAATGTTTTAGATATTCAATAAATTTTCAATAGCCGAAATAACTTTCAAATAGTATGCCATTGTTCACAAATATAATAATTCGACGAAAACAGGAATGAAGCCTCAGAGCTGGATTCAATTGCAAGTGCAAACACATGAACGCCCCCTCCTTCTTCGCACGTTTACTGTAAAGCTGGGGTTAATTAGAGGTTCTTCAGGAATTTTCCCTTTTTAACGCTTCAAAGATGCTTCTCCCAAAATCTTTGCATCAAAGATTGTTCGAATTCCAGTTTAGGATGAAATAATATAAAGAAACTATTGGCTAAATTAAAAAAGATGATTTTGGACCTAGTTTATCGCAGATTTCGTCCACTTAACTGAAATTATCTAAACTAAACATTCACTCAAGACAATTTGTGTGTCATGTGTAATTTACATGACAAATTTAGAAAGCATTGAATGAAAAACCAAAGATTTATGGCTGAAAAAACGGATATTTTGAACAGTTTTTTTGTGGTTTTTCGTTATACACATGGAAACTGAGCAGGATTAAGACCACACTATATATTTCTTGCATGATGGCAATATTTTGCGATATGTTTTATGAAAATCTGATAAAAATGAGGAAGTTGTTCAAATTTTTATTTTAAGTAGTAGGAAAAACCCATTTTTTTCCTAATTTTTTTGCAATTCTTTGTGTGAAGCCAATGTCGCAGGAAAACTATCCAGCACTCTACATAAACTTCAGGACATGAGCTA
>CAHIKZ030001489.1:155000-227500 GCA_903632075.3 Acanthosepion pharaonis
CTTTTGTATAACGAGTCTCTAAAAAGCGCTGGAAACCTAATATCAATCTTTCTCTCTCCTTATTAGTTTTTATCTCTTTCCATAGTTTTTCAATGAAATATAGGTTTTTTCAGCTGAGCATTGAGTATTTTTTTAAATAAACGCTGGGATCTTAATGTTTTATTATTAATGTCTTATTCCTAATGTTTTACCATTTTTCTATCTACTGATTCGGCGCGTGCATTATTTTACAACGAAAAGTGGGCATTGAGAGTCTAATTTTCAAAATGGACGCTGGAAACTTTTGCACATGCCTATCTATCTATCTATCTATCTATCTATCTATCTATCTATCTATCTATCTATCTAAGGTAAAAAACGATGTTTACGATGTTATCCATCTATCTATCTATCTATCTATCTATCTATCTATCTATCTATCTATCTATCTATCGTACTGCATTACTATGTTTTTCCATATCTATCTATCTATCTATCTATCTATCTATCTATCTATCTATCTATCTAAGGTTCTGTACTACGATGTTTTCCATATCTATCTATCTATCTATCTAAGGTTCTGTACTACGATGTTTTCCATATCTATCTATCTATCTATCTATCTATCTATCTATCTATCTATCTATCTATCTATCTAAGGCTCTGTACTACGATGTTTTCCATATCTATCTATCTATCTATCTATCTATCTATCTATCTATCTATCTATCTATCTATCTATCTATCTATCTATCTAAGGCTCTGTACTACGATGTTTTCCGTATCTATCTATCTATCTATCTATCTATATCTATCTATCTATCTATCTTATGTTCTGTACTACGATGTTTATCTATCTATCTATCTATCTATCTATCTATCTATCTATCTATCTATCTATCTATCTATCTATGTCTGTTCGTATCTATGTATGCTTGTATATATCTTCCGATCTGTTTAGGATAAAGGCTGATGGTGTTTTTCAATATTGCGGACATGCAAACGACAAAGTTTCCTTCCAATTGAGGACAGGCAGCACTGGAGACGAAACGCTAATCAAATATATTATGGAAGCTCATAACAGATAAATATTGTATGGTAAGAACAAATTCAATTTTAGCAACTATCTTGTTTACTAGAGATAAGAACCAGAAGGCCAGATCTCCGGGCGATGCGCATATGTACGTGCGTGTATATTTGTTGCAAATGCACTCCTTTGTGTGAATCAGTTGATTGATGAATAAATGCGTGTATTCATGCATGCATTTATATCTGTAGATGGGTGTATAGGAAACGTGTGTGCATCTTTGTTTTTATGGGTTTTTTTTTCATATCAAACAAACAAAAAAGCAACAAATTTCGCAGCACTTATTTCGATTAACCGGGTTACTTAGAACGATTACTTCGCTATTTATTTCATAACTGACCTGAAACAGAGAATTGGGTAGTACGTTACTTAAATGAGAGTTTTTTAAACCTTATAAAAGTGGTTTGAATGTAATAAATCGAATGTTAAAAAATTGAAATGATGCAAATTTATTATTTATTATGAATTTGAATGAAATTTATTTTAAATTAGTGAGTCATAATTTCAGCACCGTGTGGGCTTTGGTTTGCTTTAGTTTATTTTGTTTTACGGCATATCAACCTCAATTTTTTTATTGGCGAATAAATACGAAGATGATGAAGATGATATTGAATAATTCAAGTGAGAAAGGTTAGAAGCCATTTTTGTCCACAATGAAACGAAGAAAGTGCAATGTTTTTATTAAGGTTATTTTCAGTTGATAAAAAGGTTTCAAAAATGTAAACCAATCTTAGTGGAAAATAATATAAGTGACAGATGACTATGAAAAATGCCGTGGATCTTATTTCCGTTTAATCTGTTTAAACTATACTACGTCTATTGTTTTCGTCACGTGGCAGTAAATATAAATAATCTAAATAGTGCAGTCACTAGTATCCGAGGATATCAGTCTACTAGGGCGGTTCCCCATCGCAAACGCCTGCTCAGGCACATTTGTTTTTGTTCAGCACCAACAGATCCCACCTGTGGTTTATACTACAGCTGAAATAATAATGCTGAGCTGATCTTAATTACGGTTTCTTTGAGAGAGATCGTTATCTAGCGCGATTAACAGTCTGGACAAGACTAGCACTGTTACGTGGCAGTAAATGTAAGTAAAATGATGCACTAAAATAAGTAATCAAGTAATCGTTTTAATTTTCCTGAAAACCTGTACCAAAAGGAAATAGAAGCTATTATTAAAATGAATCATCATCAAAAATATTACAAAATTTACCGACTCACCACACCCCCGGAGGTCGACTTTGACATGAATAAAACAGTTGACTAAATGATATAAGCGTAATTGACTAAAACGGAATTTACATATTGTCCACATAATCTTAATCACGGATTTCTGAACTGAATTCTTTATTTAATCCGGTAGATAGGGTTGAGAGAGCACGGTTCTCTGACCTTTTTAGTACTGCTCAGTTACTACCCGGCCGTTTCCACTAGGTCTAAGTACACACTGCCTGGACAATGGTCAATGCTTTAATCCACTAGGCTGCTCTCCCTTAGAGCAATTCTCTATAGTGAACTTGGAGTCATAAACCTAACCTGCCTGCTGATTAGGCTACTAAAAATTCTGTTGCTACTGACTAGGCGCAGCTATTCGTATCCGAAGATGTCAGTCTACTGTCGGTTAGCTAATCCCCTTGCAGAAGCCTGCTCAGGAACATTTGTTTTTCAGATCCCACCTGTGGTTTACACTGCAGCTGAAATAATTATGCTGAGCTGAAATTAGTTACAGTTTCTGTGAGAGAGATCGTTATCTAGCGCGATCAACAGTCTGAACAAGTCTAGCACGCTCACATGGCAGTAACTGTAAATAAAATGATGCACTGAAATAAGTATCAAGTAATCGTTTTGACTGCTGCTGTTGAAGATTTGCTGTCATTTCTCATTCTTTCTTTCTTTATTAGCGGTGCCCATATTGTATTTATTTATATGCTAGGCTTATTAAGGAGGTCCTCAAAGCCTATATGTTAATTCTTTCTCCCGTGTTATTTCTTGTCCCGTGTTTTCATTTCATTCTCCTGGGGCTGATGTCTACCCATTACGCTCCATAAATGATCAGCCAGACCCGATTTCATTATCTCACCCTACAGCTTTTTCGATGTTCCGTCAGCCTTACTTTTAGATAACTCCTCATCCCAGAGATTCAGACAGAAAAGCGATACAACCTGATCACAATATTTTGAACAATGGGAACACCATAAATGATTTAGGGTTAGTATTTTATCTCCCGTCAATTTTAATATGGTTGAATTTTCCTTGTTGAAGGCAGAACTCGCCGAATAATAAGCGAGGGTATTTTATTTAAATTATTACTTATTTGGTTTTCTTTGAATTTATTTTCTCCATTTTAATTCCATGTAATTCTCAGCATCCTTCTGTAGAACCACATTAGGAACTATCGAAGACGGGATTTCAAAGGCTGATTTTGAAAGCCTGTTCGCAGACTTGTAAAATCCATAATAGTTATTTCGCTTTCTATAAAAGGCAGGATGTGTGTGTGTGTGTGTGTGTGTGTGAGTGTGTGTGTGTGTGTGTAACGAATGCACGACCGCAATTTTCGACGGATTTGCACCAAAATTTACATGCACATGCTCCAAGTTAGCGAGAAGGCCAAGACCGACATTGCATTTCCCAACTCCCATCGATAGTAGAAATAATCGATTTTTCTTGCTTCTACGGCAGTTTTCATGTAGTTTGCGGCTATTTTCTACTGGCCAGAGTGAGAACCAATAGCTGGCTGCCACGAATCGGCAGGAAGATTCTATTGGCCAGCGTGAGAGCCAGCCAACAGCTGACTCACACGAATGTTAACTAGCATGCTAACATGCAAAAAAAATCGATAGCTGCATTCGTCACAAGTGGAAAAATTGAAATCTGCATGGCACTTTAATCCAATTGGCTCATTCGCTTGCTTAAACTCAACGTTGATTCTGATTCCGCAGAACTGGGTTGGGTGTGAAAAAATATTTGTTGTTAACATTCTTTTTTCATTCGGTTTTTCCAGTTATGAGTCCTTTTTTAAAGCTGATCGTTTTGTGTTCATTTTGTTTAGTTCATTTTTTTCGTAACAGATTTAATGTTTAGTATAGAGCTTAGAAAAAATTCACAGTGTGAGATAGGCAAGAAGTAAGGCATGTATCAACATCAGCACGGCTAAGGACACTCCTTTAAAGGCCAGGAAGGGCAAAAATATTTTAAGTCAAGTGATAGCGATTGCTGTATGAGTCGTACGATTTTTGAATCAAGCACGGGCAACGCCGGGCCATGCTGCTAGTATGCTGTTAATATTCTAAAGGAATGAGAGAATGAAAGAAAAAGGCGAAATGAAGAAAATACGTATGTTGGTAAAATACAGTAAGAAATTAGGCAATACATACATTACACATGTGCACAAACACACACACGTACATGCGTACATACGCACCCATACACACGCTTACACACACGAAGAAGAAGGAAAAAGTATACCTAAGACCAATAAATAGTGCATAATTTTTTTAAACTTAATACAAAAATAAGAAGACATGCAATTGCTGATACCTCCTGACGAGTGGACCAAACGATTACAGAACGTTTCGTCTACGAATCTTTGGAGGCAGGGTGTTGAATATAACATCAGTTAGCTAAGTTTACAGATTTTCTATTCGTATTAACCCCCATATATATATATATATATATATATATATATATGTATATATATTGCCATCCCCAGGTCCAGGTGCCGCTAGCTAGGATCGAAACCCGGTTGAATTGGCGTCAGTCGGAGAATCTGCCCCTGAGTCGTTGGCGTACGGCAGGGATAAAGGTGAATTTAAGCGTATTTATTTTTAGATAAACACTGACAGATCTCGATTGGATTTATCGAAGAGTATTGCATTAGTAACAGTAATAGTTACTGTTTACAAACTCACACAAACTTCCCCAGAGAGTTCAACTGAAATAATTTTTCAGGAGCATATATATATATATATATATATATATATATATATATATATATATATATATATATATATATATATTGTCATCCACAAACAGACTGTTTCGCATTATTACAGCTCATCAGCATGGCTAGACGTCCGGTTGCCTATATATATTATTTATATATTTATACACAATAATGACATCCCAAATTTCCACTAACCGGTTCTATAAAGGCAGATAATCTTTAGGTACCTATTCTGTTTATTTTCTTTTCAAACTGAGAATGGAAATAAATCCCTAGATCGTATCAAAAAGAATTAAACCGTTTTGATAATTTGATAGAAGACATTTATTTATTAAGATATTTCCAAACTGAAATTCTATTCTCATTCTATTTCTATTCAGAAGTATGATTCTTTTTGACTCTCGTACAGTGATGTAGTTTCTTAGCCACATTAGATCTGAATCGCTGCAGTCTAAAAGATACATCAGAAGACCTATCAAATTTATCACTAGAAGATTTGCTACATTTTTTACTTCAATACGATTTCTTTTGAATAATGAATTATGTCCATCACAGAACTTACAGCAATGGTATTAATATTTTTATCTATTATATATCGGCTATTAATATATAAGTTTATTTTCGGATAATCCAACAACCTGTTCGCTAAGTTTTAATAATTTTAAGAATAGGTTTGCGCGAACCGTTAGGATGCCACCACTATGTATATATATATATATATATATATATATATATATATATATATATATATATATATATATATCCCCTGCATTTTATTCCCACCTCGTCTAACCTAGTGAGTTATAATAAGCGTAGTTGGTAAATACATACAATATTCTTACCAGCAAAAATCACCGCAGGGGGAATGTCTAGACGGCCTACGTGATGTTCTGGTTAACAAGCTTCCTGCGCTAGATAAACTCTGATTAAGTAGTGAGTTCGATACACACCAGGTGCCCTTGTGTTTGGCTTTGTGCCACATCTAATTTACGCTTAGTAAATCGCTAAACATTTAATAGTGCAGCGTTAAATGATTTGACAAAATTCCAACTTATGCTCATGGAAGCATTTTTTCGAACAAAAAAAGATGTAATTTCTTTTTCTCCAGAGGAGTATCGTTAAATTATTTGACATCTCTGCAGCGGGTAGAGGTTTAACAAAAATTACATGTTAGAATAAAATGGCATCACAGCATAAGTACTCGACAAAGGCGGAAGATCCCTGTACCAGAGCATATATTATCATTATTTCCTTTGAATTCTGTTGTATAAACATTTCCTTTCCGGGTCCCAACCATAGACCTAAGCTCAAAATGTCCATTGATCATTTTTTTAAAAATGAGAACTAAGATCACATACATAGATAAGTCCCTTCGTAATGTGTGAGCTACACTTTTGAGTAGAATTTTTTTGCAGTTCTTTAAGATATAGGATAACAGGAATCCAGTCAATTCTCTCGGAACACTTTCCAATCAATCCGAAGTGGAATTATTGATGTCCTAATGTGTCATATTTTTGAAATTTCAACTTCAAAATCCTTGTATTTTTATAGTTTTCAGAAGATCTTCAAAGATACATTACAATATGCAGGGACTGCCAAGTCAATAAGAAAGCATATTCTGTTTTTGTGGTTTTTGATCAGGATGTCTGGGCGATTAGCTTTGATTGTTATGTGTGTATTGTAAAGCCCCATAAAACTGTTACGGAATCTAACCTCGTATGGGTTATGTTTGTACAAATTTCTTGCAGTTTCCTTCCCATAAATGTTGCATCTTTTCCAGAACAGATTATAGCCACTTTATTATTATTATTATTATTATTATTATTAAAACACATACACAAAACAAACAAACAAAAATAAGCGGATCACAAAGAAACACACTTAAAATATCAACAGTAGGAATCTGTCGGAAGTAGCCATTGTCTTCAGAGATTATCTTCTGTCTTTGGTGATAAAGGCACTCCACAATTATCCACAAATCCTCTCCTTTGTATATATTTAATAAATTTTCATGTTTTTCGTGATATCTCCCAAACCTAGTTCTCCCATCCATTTACTCAAATTCACCAATTAGCTTATACGTTGTTTTCCTCTGTCCCTCGTAGCTTCAATCTGTCCTGTGTGTATCATATTTTCTAAGCCCTGTTTTCTCATAACATACCTGGAGAGTTTGAGAAATGGATGGCGAAGCAAGATTTAGGAGATATAACAAAAAGATAAAATTTCCTGTGAGTATCAAATTTTTTAAGCCTTCTTTCCGCATTATGTTCCCTAGAACTGTCTCATCCTGTTGTTTAGTGTCCTTTTTGTTTCCTTTTTCTCTAAATCTTCGTCGTTACAAACATGTTTGATCCATGGTATTCTCAACATCCTGATGTGGAATCCCATGTCAATTGTTTCAAGTCTCTTCTTCATCTGTTAAGAGTTTGTCCATCATTCACTGTCATATAGGAGGACTGATATTACATAATTGTTCAGTACTCTGTTCGATGTTTCTAAGGAGATTTTCCTGTTTCCTCATATTGTGCTTACACTTTTTAACGATTTTTTTTTCTGTTTTTTAATACTTAGTTTAGTTTTTGGAAGGAATCTTTGGCTATTCCAATGCGTTTTCAGATTTCACTGTCGCACTTTCCGTTCTCTGTTTAAACGCTTCCCACACATATATTTAAATTGTTGTAGATTGATTTCGGTAACTCCATTTTGTAATTTGTATGTTGGGCTGTACCTTTTGCTAAAAAAAAAATGCGTTCTGTCTACTTGCAATAGGTACATTGCTTTTAACAATCAAATTATAAAATAATATGTCTGTTGAGTTTAAACAAGGTGGTTTCTTATTACCTGTTTTAGACATATTTGTGTCTCTTCAACATTTACAGGACTAATCCCAGATCTATACTTATATTATGATTCATTATAATTTCTGGGAGATAGCGCATAACTTGGCTTGATCTCAAGTTGAACAGGGCCTGTACTCTCGAACCCTTGGCCCCGATGACTGGTGCATCTCTCCTCTCTCTCCCTCTGTGTGTATATATATATATATATATATATATATACTTGCGACAATTATTTAAGACGTTTTTTTATGTTTATATATATATATATATATATATATATATATATATATATACTGAGTAAGAGATAATGAAAGAAGGATATTATTCATCGAAATATGAGACGAATTTCCTTTGTGACAGAAAGAGATAACTATTTGTCGATCGAGCCAAAGGCAGATTTTTAGGCCTAGACAAAATCTAGGATTTCCAATGCTGATTTTCAAAGCTGACAAACAAGCAGATCATAGACATTTGTAAGAATGGCAGAACAGTCATACTAAATTTACCGTAAATTCTATGGCCTTATGCCTGACTAAGCTAAGCCCGGTAAATAACAAAATATGCGACGATAAAAATAAGTAGATAAAAGAAAGTGAATGAGAGAGAGTCTAACCGAAAAAAAAAAAAACAGATGAGCGTATAAATATATAATAAATAATAAATAATATATATATATATATATATATATATATATATATATATATATATATATATATATATATATATATATATGAGAGGGAGAAGGAGAGAAAAAGAACTGTGAGTTTCAGCAGGCGAGCAAGTGAGAAGCGACATTGTGAGTGTCGGCCGATTTGTTATTGATGGTCAAGTCTGTCGGGAAATCAAATGATAAGAGGCTCGGCAAATTTGTTACATTTTTTAAACCGCCTTTCTGTCCATCTCGCCATATTGTTCTCTCTCTCTCTCTCTCCCTATCTCCCTCATCCTCTTTGCAAAGCTTTGACTCTCTTATTCTAACTTAAGCAGCCTAGTATAAAAAAAAAAAAAAAGAAAAAAAATTACATGCGTCATAGCAGAGGCTCGTTCGGCCAAACCGTGCAGTTAATTGTCGTTTTGCACCATGAAGCCGGGAAAAGGTAAACTGGGAGGGGTGGGGGTGAGTAGGGATTCCACGAAGATGGTAATGCTTTGATGGTAATATCAGTGGTAGTATAGGGGTGACGCCAGCGCTGATGACGGTGTCATTTATTGCAGTCGTGACCGTGTAGAACACCTATTAGAGAAACGATATTAACAGAAGTTGTGTTAGTCATGGCGTCAACAGTGTAAAACATCGAATAATAATGAAAATGATGATAAACCGAGCAGCCAATTGGTTTTGTTTAGTCAGGATAAAAAGCGAGCTGATAAAGTGTATGTTCACTAAGTATTGTTTCCAGAATCATTTCTCTCCATTTTGTCCTTGTCGGCTCACGGAGAATTCTTTGAGTAGATACTTATCACTACTTGAACTCAGCAATCAAAGAGGTTTCTGTCATTTAATCCGTTTAACAATACGATTGTCTTTTACGCTTAAGTTGGGAACCTTCTACCTTGAGTCTGAAAACCGAAACACTGCATCGCTATGACTGATGCTAACCTCCAGGAGATTATATCCATTGCGCCTTCTAGGCCAAATATTTTTCACAGATATGAAGTGGTACGATTATATTGAATCAATTTGCTAGGTCTGGTGTTAGGTTCCCTGCATGGCATTTTGCATATGTATAAATCTACCATTCGTCTTTACATAGAATATTGCCGCTACACCTGGACTGGTGCTTCTGCTGTGTATATGAATATTATTGAGAAAATCCACGGAAGAATTTGCTATGTTTTTGGTTCTGACCAGACATCTCGGCTTCAATCACTTTCCCAACGATGTAACATAGCTTTCCTCTGCTCTTTCTGTAAGCATTTTCATACATAGCAATTCTTCTGGTGAACTTTCCGATTTGGTACTGTCATGGTAATTTACCCACGCACGCATGGATTCTCCCTGCTATAAATAGGAGCAGGTTCTGCCTTTTGAAGAGGGAAATTTCCAGCAGTCAGCTCTGACAGTGGGACCGAACATTCTTGCAGTAACACTATCGTTTGTATATGTTTCTATTACTGTCCCTGTTAATATATTTGTTTAATTCGATTAATCTATTTGTGTTTTTATTTCTGGCCACTATAGCTTCTTGACTTCAAGTAGATTATTTAAGCAAATTGGCAGCATTTTAAGCGTACCTACCTGCAACCTGTACGGCATTCACCCGACGTGGGTTGAGCCGGCTCCAATATTGGAGTTTCATGGGAATTTGGAATTCACAAGCGGTCCCCAACCCACATGTATAGCACATGAAATTTGATTATAGTGGTGAAGGTTTCGTGCAGGACCATCCACACTTTTTGAAGGGCCGATTACAGAGACCTGGTGCACTAAGTGCCACAAGGTCCCCAAACGACCCTCCCTAGGTTTTTGAATTCAGAGTTTTTCCTTCTCCTAGATCAGTTGTCATACAAGGCTATAGAACCCAGTCTGTCCTGCTATTTACCCATAGCTGGAGGGAGAAGAAGAGGATTCACACCTTTCCCAAGGGTATCAGCACGTAAGAGACTGTAATGGATTCGACTGGAATTCGAACTCGGCTCTCCGATTCCTCGATCCAAGCCGCAATCCATTACTCCACCATTTTTCGTTTCCATTTTCTCTAAAAACTCGTCTTTGCTCACATGTTTGATCCCTAGTATCCTCAGCGTCTTTCTGTAGAACCACATTTCTGTTGTTTCAAGTCTCTTCTTCATCTTCGAGAAGATTGTTCTGCATTCACTGTCATATAGGAGGGCAGATATCACGTTTCAGTTCAAAGAAGAAACAGAAAGAGAGCCGTACATGCGAGCAATGCGAGTAAATACACTATTAAAACAGAATCTATGGTTACATCTAACACGTTCAGCAGTAAAATGTTGCCAGTCTTCTACTACGCTTAAAATGCTTCTGCTTCTTTTCTCTCCATAGGTGGTCAGCTACGCCTGATTTTTCTATTTCCCCTCGTGTTCCGGCTTTATGATGTTATTGCAGTTTTACCTTAAGGAGGCGGCCTGTTCTTCCTTTATATTTCTTACCACAGCTGCACGGGATTGCGTAAACACAGTTCTTACTCATGTTCTCCTCTTTGGTGAGGGTCTTACTCCGAAGAGGTATCTGGAAGTGTCGAACCACTTTTGATGGTCGCCCTGATGCTATATGGACTACATATCATTTCTATTTTCTCTTATAATCCCTTCATATAGGGTACGCAGACTGAAGTTGTTTTCTGAGTGTTGTTATCCTCTTGTACCATTCTATCCCAATTTCTCGAAGCTGCTGTTATGTACCCAGGGTAGTTGTTCTGTTGTAGGGTATTGCTTATACTGACCATTTCTTGATGATATATCTCTGGATCGCCAATTATAACTTTTGCTCGATGTTGTAAGCATCGAAGGATCTCTTTCATTACACTGTAGAGGTGGTGGGAGTTGAAATTGAGTACTCTGTAATTATTCAACTTTTATACGATTTTTCATCCAATAAAAAGACTACGTTCCACTTAATGTACATTATTACGGAATTTAATTCTTCTAAAGAAGTAAGACGCTCAAATTATGAAGATATATAGAATTGATCCTAGATATAAAGTTGTTAAGCTCAAAGTGATCAGAGAAGCATCGTTTCGGAAGTAGCAGTTATTGTGAAGAAGACATCTGCGTGGAACTTCTTGCTTACTAATGGAATACGAATGGGATGAAGATGAGTGAAAATTATGTATACCATAGGTCTTAGTTGTAAATTAACGAATGTAGAATGTAGTTCGAGTAAACATTTACTACTGGAGAGGCGATAGGATAACACGGGGCAAGCGATAGTCCGTTTGCGGGGAAATGGGAAGGAGAGTTGAAAATGATGAAGGAATCATCTACCAGACCGTGTAAACGCTTTTGACATCTATCAACGTTGGGAAATAAGTAAGCCAGTGTCCTTAAACCGTCGGTCACGACGATTTCACAAACCGATATTCGAAGTCAAGTCACATGATCGTTTTTTAAAGGTCTAACAATTTGCCTAAAATAATATTTGAAATAAAAATTAAAAATCAGAAATGCTAACAAAATTGTCTTCAAGTCCTAAACAATGAAATAAAGAATCATTTTTAGCTATATCTTTTTATACCTCATGATATCAACTCAAATAGTCACCGTTCTTCGAGTATTTCTTTCATTTGTATTAGAGGTCTTACGGCCGTACGATGTTGAAACACTGGTTCTCGTACGATCACCGAAGCTAAATAACGTCGAGGCCGTTCGGTGCCGCTTGAGAATACTTGGTGCCGTAAGTTTGAAGGCTGGTGGAATGGATAACGGCTCGGAATTGGAAATTCGAGATGTCCACACGGCATATTGAAGGCAAGAGGTACATAGGAAAACAACGCGTAACATTGTGAACTTCATAAAATGGATGGCGGAACAGTGTTTGGGAGAAATAACAAAAACAGAATGATAGGAAATTGTGGAGAGCCATGTTCGCCTACGTCATGAGTGGAAACACGGCGCATGAAAAAGAAGTATTGATACTAAATGCAGCGAAGTGATTACCTTGTATTCGTATTTTACTGCCAGTAGCATTTGGTACTTTTAACATGTCGCCAAAAGAGTTCAGCACCTTCCTCAGTATTCGAACTGATTGCTAATAATGCAGTCGACCGGACCAACTCTTTGTGTTCCATTCTTCTGATCTTTTTTTAAGGTTCTTCAAGACTTTTCCAAATGTATCAATAAAAATGGACTGCTGACTTTATTGAACACAAGTTTCAAGTTCTCCGTGAAGTTTCGAGTTCTTCAATTTTTTTCAGCTTGACTATGTATTTGCTATGGCTTACAGCCACATCACGTTGAAATACAGGTTCTCATACGATCGCTGAAGTTAAGCAGCATCGAGCCTAGCCAGTACCCAGAGGGGTGAACGCCTAGGAATTCTACTTAATGTAAGCTTGGATGTGCGGGTGGTGTAATGGATAATGGCCCTGAATTGTTAATCGGGGAGTCCAGTTCTAATTCCAGTCGGGTTTGTTATATTCACTTATACGCAAATACCTTTGGGAAAGGTAGTGATTTTACAAGCATAGCTCAGATGTGGCACAAGGCCGAAAGTATGGGGCACCCAGTGAGTATCGAACTGACTACTAAGTTGCAACTGTTCTAGCGAAATAAGCTTGCGAACCATTACACCACGTCGAGGTGCTCTTTTTTCCCAGCGTAGCTTAGATGTGGCACAGAGCCGAAAGTATGGGGCACCCAGTGAGGATCGAACTTACTACGCAGACGTAATTGTTCTAGCGAGACAAGCTTGCTAACCATTACACCACTTCGAGGTGCCCAAACCTTTGGGAAAGGTATGAATCCATCTATTCTCTCGCCCAGCGATGTAAGACATGTATCACTAAACCATTATTATTTAAAAAATAATAATCTTACAATCTAAAAATATATTCTTGCTTTAAATAACTTGCAAAGGGTCGAAAAACCATAGAAAACGAATCAATGTGTCAATCAATCTGGGTTTGCTGCAGCAGTGAGGATTTTGACGATTTCTTTCTCTTACTTTTACGATGAAAAGATTTGGTCATTGGATTTAGATTAGTTGATCTGTTTGAATTTCTATGACAAGTTCCCAGACAATTTTAACTTTATTTTATCATCTGGACAGCATTTTGATTTATGCATATGCCATCTAATTAGATACATTATTAAATCCTACTTTTATTCAAATGTTCATTCGTAAACTGCTACTAAATCATAACAATTTCCTGCTAAAATCTAGATTAATTTCTCTATTCCTTTACTATATAATTGACTAGCAGTAGAGCCCAGCGTTGCCCGGCGATGTAACAGCAAGAGATAGTATCGACCATCATAAAGACTGAAAAATAAAATTGACAAAGATTATTGTTTAAGGTTGACGAACACGCCTGTCTTAATAATTTTTTTTTTTTTTACGAATTGGTCAAACCCAAACTCAAACAAAAACATTGTTTTCAATCGTTATGAGTCTATCGATTGAATAGAATTTTATTATAAACAATTGTCTTGTAAATGGAATTTTTAAAGCATTCTGAATGTAAAAATAAAGAAAAAAGTGTGCAAGACAATAAGAAACACTAAAAAAAAAAAAAAAAAAGTGAAGTTTTGTTGAAATCGGTTGAAAAATGTAGGAAATCCGATCCCATATATAAACGAACACACACACACACACACACACACACACACACACACACACACACACACACACAACCTGGGTTTTTTAAGTTAACTCGACATGAGTTGTCATTTTTATTCAGCGATGCCTGTTAATCGTGTTTTCAAATTGATTTCGTGCAAAAATAATTGTGTTTTTCCAATTTTTGGCGCTGTTAGAACCACCGCGAGGTAATTTTACGCAGTCCTGTGAAGTTTTGTTGAAATCGGTTGAAAAATGTAGGAAATCCAATCCAATATATAAACGTACAGACACACACACACAACCTGCGTTTTATAATAAGTATGATTTCTTCCGTCTGTGTCTCTCTCAACAGGCAATAGTTATTTTTGCCAATCGAATAAACGTGGCAAATTCTTTTATTTTGTTTAATGAACAAGAAATTCAAATAAAATGGGGGGGGGTAGTATTTTCTGATTTTTTAAAGCCTTCATCTGCTTCAATCATCGAAGAAACCTGAGAGCAGAAAAAAACAGACCTTGATTCTTCATCCGAAGACCACAGAATATAGTGTGGGCTCGCCCTCGGTCCGTACATTAAGACCTCAAGTTTCTGAAGTCAGAGTTGTGCTTCTCCTAGCTCGGTTGCCATCCAAAGTTATAGAACCCAGTCTGTCCTGATATTTATCCATAGATTGGTGGCGGGGGAAGGCAGGGGAAGAAGAGATAGATTCATGCCGTTCCCAAGAGTATTAGCACGTAGGGAAATGTAATGAACTCCACTTCAGAAAATACTAAATAATTAAAGAAATGTTTGGGAAACGGGTGTATAAGGGTGTTGATAACAACAAAATATGTTTGCCTTGCATCGTCATAACAAAAATTATGCTTCAATGTCGAAACGGAAAACGTAATTGTAATATTAACCGTTTCCTTATAAGGAAACATTCGGCATTCATTGCCCAAGCAGCTAGTTCTACTTTCGTTTGAAATTTGTAAAAATGTTTTCTTATGTTCTCTAACTGTTATTGCTCTTTTCAGTATTGACGGGGGTTTCCTATCAAACTTTTTTGTTTGAAGTTGACTAAAACACAAATGTTTTAATTATGTCATTAATTTCTCTCAGAGCTAAATGCGTTACATTTTTAGTGGTTGCTGCTGTTGACTGTTCTTAAGTGATGTGCATTTATTTTGTTATTTGGTACACTTATAGTGAGGGATGCATGCATACAATTCGACTGGAATTCGAACTCGACTCTTGGATTCTTCAATCCAAGCCGCTATCCCTTACTCCCTCACGCCTTTTTGTTATAACGTTCTGAATATGTCGAAAAATGTTAATATTTAGTTTTAGTGTATAATCCAATCTCCAGGCCTCAAAAATCTACAAAAAGAACTGGGCATTCTACAGGAATAAATTACTCTATATATCTATCGAAATTAATTAAACGAGGCAGTTTTTTTTCCCGCAGTAAGTTGCCATTTCTTTCTGCGGTAGACCAGTTGATATCCAAGGTTATAGAACCCAGTCTTCCCTCCTATCTACCTATAGATGGAGGGAGAAGAAGAGGATTAAATACATTTTCCCAAGGGTATTAGCAAGTAAGTGAATGCAATGGATTCGATTAGAATTCGAACTCGGCTCTCCGATTCCTCAATCCGAGCCGCTAAAAAAAAATAGTAATGGTAAATCAAAAACCACTATGTATGAAAATATTAAGTAAAAGTTTCGAAATATGTTTGATTTACAAATATAAACGTTGCAAGTAGTGAACACCATAATCACTAAATGTATTTCAAATTTACTGACGAATAGATTTTGATGAAATGCTGAGTAAAAAAAAAAAGAAATCATTATTGTGTTTGTTTTTCGCCTTTCCAAATAGTTATTATCTGTTAGTTGACATGTCTTCTAGGGAAAAATAGTGAAGTGGTTTCTTCTTGAATTTTCAACGATTTGGAATAAAGTGGTCCTTTTTCTAGATTAGCTGCCAACTTATGTCAAAGAGCCAAGTCTACCAGCCATTTAATAAATTGATACGGAGACTAGAGACCCAGTTCATGCCTTTCCAAAGATTATTTGTGCAAAGGTGGGCGCGACAAGTAAGAGGGAATTTAAAGTAACTTTTACTTTTACGCTACGACATCTTCCCTAAAAAATATTAAAAGCAATGTAGATTGAATGTCATATATTTTTTGTCTCATACTTAAAACATGTTGTATTCTTATGTAAAAAAATGATAACAATGTTGATAATAGAAAAGAGAGAGAAAAATCGAACGGAAAAGATTTAAGGATAACGAAAGAATGGGGACGAAGGGAAGATGATGATGATGAAGAAGAAGATGATGATGATGAAGAAGAAGATGATGATGATTATGATGAAGAAGAAGAAGAAGAAACTTGAAAAAAGCCTAAATGCAATATTGAAAGATAACGGGGAAAATATAATAGAAAATAGAGAGTAAACAATATAATGATAACGAAAGAAAGAGGAAAAGAAGAAGATGAAGAAGGAAAAGAAGAAGATGAAGAAGGAAAAGAAGAAGATGAAGAAGGAAAAGAAGAAACTGTGAACAAGCTTAAACGCAATGTTGAAAAATAATAAGACAAAGATAATAGAGAGAAAACTTGGACGGAAATTATATAACGGTAAAGTAAGGAGGAAGGGGAAAAGAAACGACGAAAAAGAAGGGGAGGAGAGGAAGACGAAGAAGAAAGGGAGAAGACGAAGAAGAAGAAGAAGAAGAAAGGGAGGGGGCAGAAGACGAAGAAGGAGAAAGGCGGAGAAAGAAGGCGAAGAAGAAGAAGAAAAGAAAGAGAAAGAAGACGAAGAAGAAGAAGGGGAGGAGAAAGAAGACGAGGAAGGAGGTGAAGAGAGGAAGACGAATTAGAAGGGGAGAATAGGACGAAGAAAAGGTTTTTTTCAAAGAAGAAAAGGAAAGAAAAAAAAGAAGGAAGGGAAAAAGGAGAAGAAGAAAAAAGAAGAAGAAGAGGAGAAAAGAAGAAGAAGAAGAAGAAGGAAGAAAAGAAGGAGGAGGAGGAGGAAGAAGAAGAGGAGGAGAAGAAGAAGAAGGAAAATGAGAAGAAGAGTGAAAATGAGAAGAATGAAAATAATAAGGCATATAAGAAGAAGAAGAAGAAGAAGAAGAAGAAGAAGAAGAAGAAGAAGAAGAAGGAGGAGGAGGAGAAGGAGGAGGAGAAGAGGGGGAGGAGAGGAAAGAAGAAGGAGGAGGAGGAGAGGAAAGAAGAAGAAGAAGGAAGAGGAGGAGGAGAGGAAAGAAGAAGAAGAAGAAGGGGGAGGAGGAGAGGAAAGAAGAAGGAGGAGGATGAGGAGGATGAGAGGAAACAAGAAGAAGGAGGAGGAGGAGGAGGAGAGGGAAAAAAGGAGGAGATTGAAAGTTAACCGGTAAAGAGTTTTCCAGTACAAGAAGAAAAAAAAGTGAATAAAATCAAATGAAATGAAGGAAAAAAAAAAAAGGAGACGACGAAATATGATAAAGATGACAAGTGAAATTCATGAAAGGATCTAACGACAGAAATGTCAAAAAATAATCAAACGAAATAAAAAAAAAAAAAAATAGGGAGATTAACTCGTGGATTCTTCAATAAGTAAAAACAAAATCGAAACAAGCAAGAAAATTAAAACGGTAAAATTAAAGAATCAGGACGCAAATTACATACGTAAATAACAACTGTAAATTGAAAAGTAAAAAGTAACGCCAAATGGTTTTAGAAGAGGAAACAAGATAAAAATTTAACGCCATTATATTTATTACTTTTCTAGAGAGCCTGCAAACACTTATCAAATTTCATTAGTGTACATCATCCCATTTACTACAAATATTTTTTTTGTTTAATCTATCACTTTTACCAATTTCTGTAGATAATCCCCCTTTAATTTCTTAACACTATTTCTTTCCTTAATTCTACATATATTCCAAAAGAATATATATATATATATATATATATATATATATATATATATATATATATATATATATATATAAAGTGTGTTTTTTCTGTTTAGATTTATTTTACTTATAAATTCTTATTTCCGAATTTTTCTTTTCTTTTCAGATCGTTATGATTTCGGCGTTACTCTCTTCCCGCTTTTATCATCTTTTTCATATCATATCCAACTCCCTCTAGTGTCAGGCTTTTGAATTATTTAATGCGATGATTTCCTTAGTTACATCCTTTTTTCTGTCTTCTTCCACCTTTATTTCTCGAAGCCTTTCCTCTTTTCCTACGTAATTTCCTTCCTTTTTTTTATTGACCATTTCTTTTTCTTCTCTAACCTTCTATATTTCTTTTAAACTTTATCGGTTTTCTTCTTTTTGCCTTTCTTCTTCTCAGTATATTTTCTCTTTTCTCTTCCAGTAATCAATCATTTCTTGGTTTTTCTTTTTTTTTTCTAAGTTTTTTTTTGTGGAGGGGGAGTTAGAAAGTGAGCAAATAAATGTTTTAAATAAAAACAGGAAAAAAAAAAGGGAAAAAAATCTGTTCGTACCAAACTTAGAAGATTTCATTTTTGTGTCTTTGTTTCAATTTTTGTTTTTAAAGAGTGCTGGAAAAAAAAATAGATTTCATTTCCAGTCTTTTTGTTTTATCATCAAATATCAAATACCGTCGAAATAATAATCAGTTTCGGCGATTCCTACCATGAATTTTGGGGCTTCGGCTCTGTTACCATTCTAACAAGGATTTACATTAAAGGCCTTAGGAGAATGTCTTATATCTGCTTCTTTCTTTCCTTATTTTGTAATTTTGTAATTTTGGGATTCGTTTGTGGGTGAGAATTTATCTGTCGGGTCAGAGGAGGATGAGTATAGGCGTTCATGTAGAATGGGAGCGAGTGGGTCGGATTGGGCATTTTCATATACAACATGATATACCAAATTGCTTACAGTTTCGGAAAACTACAAAAATATATCGTATTATAAAAAATGAATGATATTTTGTCAGATTTCTCCCCAAACTCTTAAATATATATTTATTCACATATAGATAATTCAGTATATTAGCGAGTGTACACACAACAGCACACACACACACACACACACACACACACACACACACACACACACACACACACACACACACACACACACAAATTTACATTTAACGTTAATATATATATATATATATATATATATATATATATATGGGCTCGTGGTCATGAGACCCGGGTTTGAATCTCAACATGGTCGATTTGTCTGGATGGTAATATTATCGGACCTTTGAAAAGTGCCTGGAAAACAATACCACGGGTAGATGTAGACCCAAGCCTTGTGAGTAAAATTGGGTTGGCAGAACCCTTGGGCCTGTCGATAGCTGTGCTAGCACGAAGTCACCAGTCATCGTGGCCGAGTGCATGAGCATGCTGAAATTTTGTTAAAATTGTTGATCACGCTAGATAACATGCTCTTTCCCAGAAACTGTAACTAAGGTATGCTCAGCATAATTATATTATAAAATACAGGTAGGCTCTGCGGGTTTTAAATAAACACAAATAAGCCTAAGCAATCATCTGCAACAGGGATTGGCTAGCCGCGCTATTAGACGGGTATCCTCAAATATAGAGTGAAATATTTATATATATATATATATATATATATATATATATATATATATATATATATATATATATATATATATAATGCCCGTTGATAATTAGGAGGGATATTTCCAAATATAATAATCATAAGTACAGCCGATCTTTAAAAATCTATTCGGTTATAAATTATTTCATGAATATGTACAAATATTCATGTCTTCAGACTGAATTTTTTTTTTTTTTTAAATAAATGGAGTCAATTTAAAAAAAAAAAAAGGATGAGGGAGAGAAAGAATAAAAGGATAAAGGAAAGGGAGAAAATATATCAAAAGAGGAAGAACGAAAATAAAAATTTCAATATAAAGTTTTAAAAAATCTTTGTGGGGGAAAGCAAAAGAGAGAGAGAGAGTGGGGAAAGGGAGGGGGAAGGGAGAAAGTGAGAGAGGAATGGAAAGAAAAGAAAGGAAAGAAGGAAGAATTAGACATGAGCCGATATTGTGACATAGAAATTATTTTTTTTCTTCATGGGCTGTACAAGCTAAAATAGGTGGATCATACTTAAGATAGATACAATCTTGTGTGTAATATTCATAATTAATAATTTAAGATTATAACTGATGTATATCCAAGAAAGTCTTTGAAAAGCAATTCAACTACTAAAACCAAAAACAGTAAAAGAAAGACAATATGATTTAACCCACCTTTCTGCAAACTAATATAAATATTGGCAAATATTTTCTAAATTTAATCGATAAACACTTTAACCATAATAACCCCCTACATAGAATTTTCAACAGAAAAAATCTCAAAATTAGTTATTCCTGCACTAACAATATACACAGTATTATTAACTCACACATTAACCTATTATTAAAAAAAATGGTGACAGCAAAACACCAGAAAAGAAGCCTCGTTTTAATTGTAAAACGAGAACTACCCAGTTATAACTCTGAAAATGTGGTATACAAAGCTAGCATTTTCCGTAAAGAAAATATCAATGATAAAAAAGTATACATAGGGATATCTGCTTGGAATTGGAAGCAGAGACTTTACAACCACCGGCATTCCTTCTTCAATGCCTCTTGTAGATATCAAACCGCTCAATCCAAATATTATTGGAATCTTAAAGATGGAGGATATGCTGTCAATCTCAAACTCCCACCAACTTCCGGGATAGATACAATCTACGTATAATAGAAAAAATCATAATGATTAAGTATAAACATGCTAAAGAATTATTGTATCAAAGGTGTGGCACCTTGCATTATTAGAAATATTCCTAGAAATATGATTTAATTTTTTCTTACTCAGTTTATTAAACAGGTTGTTAATTTTTTTTTAAAAAACGGAAAATAACTGAGTTGAAAATAATTCACTAAGATTGTACTAGACGATCTTAAGGGAAGAAGAAGGAAAGAAAAGAAAAAAGAAAAAGAAAGAAGAAGAGAGAAAAGAGTTGTATGATGCATGACCCAATTGAGGGTGGAGATAGGAGTCAGAAAGAGATTTAGGTCAGCGTCTTGGCCGATTTTCGAAAGACAATTGGAAGAATAGAATTATAAATAATAAGAAGAAAGAAAGGAAAAAAAGACATGATATCAAAACGGGCCGCTGATGTAGACCAGATATCGTCAAAGCATCTGACCGACTTTTTGCGTGGTGAGACTCCTTATCAATTTGGTTTAGAACAATAGAAATGAAATTTTTAATCAGAGAAAAGTGTTTTTGGGTTGAGGGGAGTTACCGGTGGAACGATATACAGATCTTGACCTGTTAAGAATTGGACACCCACGTTAATAAAGTAGAGACATTTCAATGTAGATAATTAAGATTTTCGACTATCAGGAAAAACAAAGAGGTAAAAAGAGGGACAATTGCTTTTGGCTCACACAGAGGGCGCCAAGAAGGCGGAAAAGATCCTTTCTAAAGTCAAGACTAATTAGCAGCGGGCTGTTTGACAAAGTCCAGGTGAGAGAAAGCCAAAGATTGTCATTTTGCGTACGTGCAAAAGGGAAAAATTGGATTTTGTTTTTTTTAAACAAGAACGATGTAACCACGCCCGCAAACAGAGGGGAGAGGATGTTCGATCAATAACAATTGGTCGAATACGATCACGTGACCTGCGGAAGAAAAAGGAAAGAAATGTTCGACCAATAACAATTGGTCGAATACGATCACGTGACCTGCGGAAGAAAAGGGAAAGAAATGCTCGATCAGGAACGATTGGTTGAAAAGCGGTCACCTGACATACGAGAGACTAAGAGAGATGGATGTGCGCCGCCCCACCAAAGGTACTGCGAGGAAGTAGGGGCGAAAACAATAGCGATAATGGAGAAGACAGAATTAATGCAGTTTTTGGAATTATCGAGAAAACCCTGACGCCGACAGACCCACCCCAGTTTGTTGCGGCGTCAATAAAAGCAGGGCCCCAATCGACAAAAAATCAGTTCATCCCCGGACGGCAGCGAGAAAAGAACCCTCAGACAAGAAGAACTTCCAGCCCAAGTAGATGAAAGAAGAAGATTGCCTGCAGAAAGCCTGAGAAGAATTGGAGCTGCAGACAACCCCGAAAAGAAGAACTTCCAGAGAAGAAGAAGAAGTTGAAAGCCTGAGAAGAATTGGAGCTGCAGACAAGCCGAAAGTCGATGGTTCAGCTCCGGACGGCAGTGAGAAGAGACCACCTCAGACGACAGAGAGTTGCGGCTAAGTTGAAACAAGAAATCTTCCACCAAGTTGAAACAGGAAAACTACCAGCCCAAGCAGACGAAGAAGAAGAAATACAACTCAAGTCGGAGAGAAGAATCAACTGCGAATGATCGATAGAAATTAGCCCCAGTGTCGAACTGAACCACACTCCGACATACATACATGATTCTAGAAAGTAGGTAATTCGACATTTTTCTATTGTGTGATAGAAGCTTGGTGCCATAGTCCACAGAGCGGGTCGGGAAATGAGAACACTTTTGTTTTTATGTAACGGACTTTAAGATATAAAAGGTTGTTACCCTTTTTATCAGCAATTTTGTTTGGTGTCGTGAGTTTTATTTTATTTGTGTTTTGCCACCCCCGTCGGACTCAACTTGTATCGGCCCTGATCCCTGCTGGTCCCGTCTGTCTAAGATCTAAACACAGCGTGGGTAGACAGACCGGAGATCGGTATAGTTGCTTTAGTGACCAGGTATTGGAAGCGAGTCGGGAAAGGCGAGGCTGGTGATCATCTGACCAAAGGGTTGGAGCGGCACGCTTGGACCCAGGAGGAGCGACCAGGAGGAGCGACGTCACCGTTGGCGCCGTAACCAAAGGATCCGACACTGGGCCAGGTGTGTAACCGTCACAAGTGGTGCCGTGACCAACGGATCAACCCTGAGACAGCCACGTCACATATGGTGCCGTGGTGACCGAGGGATTTCAACCCTGAGAAGACCACGATCGACCGCCGTTGCTGAAAATTCAGACAGAACTCAGAACGACCCGGGACCAAAGGAAAAGAAAGAACAGAATCGTCTGTAAGGTAGGACACCTTGTTTTGTTTCCCAACCTCGAGTGTTGCTGTATAGACTGTCTTTCTCTGTAGACATGTCAGATTATGATTCAGATAGAGCAGTGGGGGTGAAGAAGAAGTAGGGCGGGGGTTGTCAGTGGATCTAAAGGAAGCTGTTGGGTGGACCGAGGGTCCCAGTATTTGATGGCAGCGGGAAGGAGTTTAGGAACTGGCTGGCAATCCTCGAGAAGAGCCGAACCATCTACGAGCTCTCGGACCAAGAAACCCTGTACCTGGCATACGATGCCACAAAGGGAAAAGCGTCTGAGTTCGTAAGGGGGCTCGTGGAGAACCAACCCCGCTTGGCTTGGGAAGAAATAAAAAGACTACTGACCAAAGAGTTCGCCGACGAAGGTACGGCCATAGAGGCCATGAGGGCCCTTTTAAAACTGACACAGCTACGGGATGAAACCCCGGGAGAATTGGGGGCCCGAGCGGGGAAGCTATCGTCATTGGCATTCCCCGAAGTGGTCAGGGATAACGCGGTTATGCAGGCTCAACTGGCGGACCTGTATGTAGAGGCGCTGAGCGACGAGCGTGTTCGTCACGACGTACTGAAAGAAGGACCGCTCGGACTGTCGGCAGCGATAGAACTGGCCAGGGAGAGCCAGGGGTGTGGGATAAAGTGAAGAGGTGTGGGAAGAAGCAGATACCAAGTCAAGAGGCTGGAAGAAGGGGGGTAGGCGGAAGAGCCCCGTGTGGAATCAGAGGGTTAAGGAAGAGGTGGATCGGGCAGAATCAGGGGATGGGAGGAGGACCCCAATAGAAGGGCATGGTCGACCAGGCATGGCTTTTATAAGCCCACGCCGGGTCGATACGGGCTGGTCTGCTGGACCTGTGGGTACGAGGACCACAGGGCGGCGGAATGTCCGACGAAGTGGGGGTTGCCCCAGACTTCGATCGTGACAGATGCATCAGGTGTGGTAAGAAAGGACACCTGGCCAAGTGGTGCGGGCTGAGGAAGGGTGCCCCACCAATATTAACAAAGAAGGCCGAGCCCAAGAAAAGCCAGCGGGCCACCCCAGAATTAAGAGGGAGGGTGGCCCAGTTAAAAAAGGAGAGAAATAAAAACTTGGACCAGTGGGTGGGCGAACCGCTTGAATAGAGGACAGGTTCCCTGAGGATAGACACAAGGCCAACCCAGTTAAAAAGGGAAAGAGCAAAATGTTGGACATGTGGTCGGGCGGGCCACTTTGCGGCAAGCTGTCCAGCAAGAAGGTGCTGGTTTTGCAGGAGGCCAGGACACCTGAAAAGAAACTGTATTTTTAGAAACGGCCATGGGAGACCGGGAGAGGTCCGGCCGGGGTCGCCCAGGTGCAGGGGGCGCAGAACTCCACCTCATAAAAAAAATGAAGGTGATTTATTACTACCGGCGCCTATGGCTGGGTTAACCCAAAGGTGGGGACCCAGGAAGAAGAAAGCTCAGGTGTTCTCTTCGCTAACGCAAGAGAGAGAACTATCCTGTAGAGCAGAGATAGGTGGTAGAGAGATGAGGGCTTTGGTGGACACAGGAGCATCTGTGTCATTGATGAGAGAGGAAACATACAGGCGGGTGAAACGGAAGAGAAGGTTACGGGAAGCGGACATAGAGATCACGCAAGCAGATGGGGCCCCCTGGAGATAAAAGGGATGGTGAGGCTCCCGGTGAGGATTGGAAGGGTGAAAAGCACCCAAAATTTTTACGTAACCCCCGACCTGTGTACAGAGGCAATCTTGGGAGAAGATTGGCTCCGGAGCCAGAAGGCCCAGATCGAGTTTAATCCTACTGTGTTGGTGGTGAACGGCGAGAGAACGCCATTGGGATGCCCACCAGAGGAAGAGGATAACCATAGTGGTGGAGGAAGATGTAAAGTTACCTCCTAGGACCGCAGTGTCGGGAAAGGGTAGGCTAATGTCAGAAAAAAAGGTACGGAGAGGACCTCTGCAGTTGGTCCCTGTAGAAGGAAAGGGCCTAGAAGATAACGAGGTAACCCTGTGCGAAACGGTAGTGGAGGCAGCCGAGTTGGTGCCCATTATGATGGTGAACCAGGCCCAAAAGACTATCAAGGTTAGGAGAGGGGAGAAGATAGGGAGAGCACTTCCCCTACGAACTCTGAATCGGGTGAGATTCGAGGAAGAACGAAGGAAGCTAGTAGAGCAAACAGAAGGAATCTTAGATGAGGATATATTAGCACCGGATCAATTTAGAACCAGAGTGGGGGGTCTGTTAAGGAACAATCGAGATGTGGTGGCCCAGTCAGACAAGGAGCTAGGTCAGACCCACACAGTCGAAATGAAAATCGACACCGGAGACCACCCCCCTGTGAAATTAAAACCCTACCGAACACCTATACATAAAAGACCCCTTGTAGAAGAGGCAGTAGAGGAAATGTTGGAAGCTGGGATGATCGAAAGATCGATCTCTCCTTGGAGCTTCCCAATAGTAATAGTAGGTAAGAAAGATGGCGGCCACCGTTTCTGTGTAGATTTTAGAAAGCTGAATTCTATATCGAAGCCGTTGGCGGTGCCATTGCCATTGATAGACGACATTTTGGCATTATTAGGGAAGGCAAAGTACTTCTCTACGTTGGACTTGAGGTCCGGGTATTGGCAGGTAGCCCTGGATGAGGCTGACAAGGAGAAGGCCGCATTCGCGTGTCACCTGGGACTGTTTCAGTTCAGAGTGATGCCATTCGGTTTAGCTAATGCCCCGGGAGTCTTCCAACAGCTAATGTCAATAGTGTTAGGAGGATACGAGAGCTTTGCCATGGCGTATTTGGACGATATCTTGATATTTTCGGAGACAGTGGAACAACACATTTTTTTCATTTAAGACAGGTGTTGGGAAGGTTGAGGAAACACGGATTAAAATTGAAATTGTCAAAGTGTCAGTTTTGAGGGAAGAAACTAGGTATTTAGGCTTCGTCATAAACGGAGACGGTATTAAACCCGACATGGATAAGGTAAAGGTCATAGGGAAATGCCAGAGCCTAAGACAGTGAGGCAGGTAAGAGGTTTTATAGGAGCTATAGGCTACTACCGGCGCTTCGTCCCGGCATTTTCAAGAATTGCCATACCGCTAGTGGCCCTGACGAAGAAATACGCTAGGTTCAAATGGACAGAGGACTGTCAACGAGCATTTGATTCGCTAAAGGAACAGTTGACAACCGTTCCACTGCTGACGTATCCAGACCTCAGCAAGCCCATGATATTATACACGGATGCCAGTGAGCAGTGTGCAGGAGCAGTACTTACCCAGCCGTGTCCTGATAAGGAAGGACCAGTGCCAGGCATACCAGAGGAAGTACCGATATACTTCCTCTCCCATAAGCTCTCAGAGACACAACAGAGGTGGCCAGTAATAGAGAGGGAAGCATATGCTATCATGTATGCTCTCCAAAAAACTGGACTACTATTTAAATGGTGCGGTCTTCACTATAAAGACAGACCACAAGCCTCTGCAGTACCTATTGCAGGCAGAGTGGACAAATAATAAGAAAATTCAACAGTGGGCACTTAAGTTAAGTGGCTACCACTGTAAGATAGAGTATTTGGCAGGAAAGGAAAACACGTGCGCAGATTTACTCTCAAGAATACCGAAACAACTGGAAGAAAGATCTGTAAGGGTAGAACAGGGAGTAGATGATAAAGCCTATAGAATAGGAGTAATTAACTCTAATAAGCTAAAAAGATCGCCCTATATTAGAATCGGACGAAGAAGGGGACGCCCAGATAATAACCGATCCCTACTGGACAGAAGGAATTGAAAAGGAGCAAGCAGACAGTGAAATAGCTGCTCTGAGAGAGAAGGTAAAGTCAGGAGAGACCACCAAGTATGCCATAATAGAGGAAAGGCTGTATTATCTCTCAGGAAGGGATGAAGAAGTCAAACCCAAGTTGTATGTGCCCAAAAGTTTAAGACCAGAGATATTGGAACAGTGCCACGAAAGGTTGGGTCACATGGGAATTGATAGGACATGTGATCTCATAGGAAGAAAGTACTATTGGCCCAAACTGTACGGAGAAGTCACTAACTATGTTCGAAGTTGTGTAGTGTGCCAGTCGCAGAGCAGAAGGCAGGAAATGGCACCCTTGGAGGAAACAGACGTACCAAACTTCCCCTTCGAGAAAGTGAGTATGGATGTATCAGGACCATATGGGGAAACTGCACAAGGAAACAACTATATAGTGAGTTTTGTCGATTGGCTAACAAATTGGCCTGAAGCATTTGCAGTACCAGACAAGAAGGCCAGAACTGTGGCCGGGTTGATAATAAGTGAAATCTTCCCTAGGTTTGGTGCCCCTGTGCAATTGGTAACAGATAATGGCACGGAGAATGTGAACAGCATCATGAGAGAGGTTTTGACAGGTTTGAATGTAGAGCACATAAAAACATCCCCATATCACCCCCAGGGAAATGCTAAAGTGGAAAGGTTTCATAGAACCTTGGGAGATGTATTGGCCAAGTTGGTCAGAGAAAACACTGGAAATTGGGACTTGTATTTGACGCAGGCTCTGGCGGCCGTGAGGTTTACGATAAACGAAACCTCCAGATTTTCTCCTTATTTTTGTTGTTTGGCAGAGACGTGGTCCTGCCTGTAGATAACCTACTGAAGCCCCGAAGAAGGTATATGGGAGAAGATCATCATCAACTATTGCTGGAACAGCAACATAAGATATTCGTACAGGCCAGAAGAAGAATAAAGAGGGCCCAGAAGAAAAGAAATGAGAGGGTGAATGCTGAAAGAAAGGTGGTAGAATTGAAGGTTGGAGACCCTGTCTACTATAAAATCCACCAGAGAGAAGGAAAACTGGACCAGAGATGGGAACCGTACTACCGGATAGTAGAGCAGACGGGCCCAGTATCATATGTAATATGGGATCAAGTGGCAGGACGAGCGAGGAGGGTTCATGCCAATGATCTGAAGAAGGCTGAAATAGCTAACCTGGAAATGAGCGAGCCGGGGCCTAAGAAGACAAGGAAAAGGAAGGTAACTCTGGTTGAACCGGAAGGAATGGAGACGGAGGAAGACTCCGAAGAAGATGAGGAGATAGGTCAACTTGACCAGATAAACGAAGCAGTCCGAGTGACAGAGTTGGAACCCTCAGCGGGGATTAGCAATGTTCAGTCGTCGACTGAATCAGTGCAGAGAAGACCCCGTGAGATCGCCATCACACCCCCATGTCCGAAGAAAAGGAAGAAAAAGACGAAGAGGTCCAATCAAGCAGTCGAAGGCTCTAAAAGAGGCACCCTGAACAAGACGAAGGGTCCAGCGAGTGGGAGGAGGAGGATCAAATACCCCTTTCCTAGCTTAGGGAAAGGATAAGGAACAGGAGAAGTTTAGACATAGAGTCGAGAGGTATTGAAGACATTCAAGGCGAAGACTCTAAACAGAAAGAAGAATCAGAGGATGAAGAAGAGGACAAAAACCTTCTGGACGGGAGTTAAACACAGAAAGAAGGTTGGAGGTTGAACAGGAATCACCTCAGAAGATGAGATCAGGGAGGGAGAAGAACCCTAAATCTCAGTAGAACAAAAGGGCTGTGCAGAATAGAAGCATTTAGTGTCAACAGATAACGACACTGGCTCATCCAAAATCCTATTGGCTGACTATGGTAGATGTGAGTGGAGGGGATGGAGTCATGGGCTGCACCTCAGGGAGGAACGGAAGATCATTGGCATTATTGATTGGCCACCAGTGGTGTCATGAAGTACGACCTTTAGAGTGGGCGCCACGCACACCTGACCAGACCATTCTGTCTGCTAGGGGTTAGTTAGAGGAGGAAGAGCCGAACTAAGAGGAAAGTTATGAAATGATTGAGTGATGAGTCGAGCGAGACTAAGTGATTGTGAAGAGAATTTGTTACCTTTCAGGAATGATAGCAAGGTACAAGGTGGAAGCAGACTACATAGCATTAAATTGGGGAGAACGAAATTTATGTTGCTATCAGCTGAAGAAGCTAGAAGGTGTAGAGATGATACCCTGGGGACTTGTACCTCGTTGAGCCCTATCTATAAAACTGGTAACCGCAGAATGTGCATATTAGAATTGTTTGAAGGAGGGGGGAAGGAATCAAAAGAATCTGCCAAGTGGAGGTATTAACAAACTCGGCATTACCACAAGCTATCAGTGTTTCAGACGGGGTGTGGGCAGTAGCCACCCAGAAACATATCAGCCTGTCTAGGGTATGTGGGGAGAGTCCACAAGGACATTAAGAATAAGGCCACCGTTATCCCTGGTGTCGCTACCCATGGGATGTTCGGCGGTTGGGGTGTCCATCTCCTTGCCCCCTATTACCAGATGGAAGAAAGGTATGAAGAAAAAGATTCCTCATAGAGATGATTGGTAGGGGCTTAGTCAATTGTACAGAATTATGGGAGCCGATAGTAAAGAGATTCTCTAATGTCACCTTGAATAAGATGCCAGTATTAATGAAGCCAATAGAAAAGATCGATATGGATCACTTAAGGGATAAGTTAAGTGCGTTGGGAGACGAAGGTGTAGCTTGGGAAGACGATGAGCAGATCGCGATAAGTTGGTCAATAGTGATGGGTACATTCCTAGTTATAGCCATCGGGGGGTGTAATAATATGGAAGATTAAGAGTAAGAGAAGATTAGCGAACGACAGTCTAGTGAGCATGCAACAACTCGAGAGGGAGATGCCGAGCAGTGTTCCTTACTCAGACAGGACTGGCGAAGAAATTGCTGAAAGACCAATGGAGGAGGCTGGCATGAGACCACCACGTGCGGCGGAAAACCTCCCACGGCAGAGAGGAAAACATTGACCAAGAAGAACAAACCCTAGTGAACACATCTGCACCTACAAACACACGCACACATTACCTTGCATGTAAAAACAAAAAGAAAATGAAAAGAACATTTCATTGCATGTAGAACAAAAGAAAATGAAAAGAACATTTCATTGCATGTAGAACAGAAGAAAATGAAAAGAACATTTCATTGCATGTAGAACAGAAGAAAATGAAAAGAACATTTCATTGCATGTAGAACAGAAGAAAATGAAAAGAACATTACATTGCATGTAGAACAAAAGAAAATGAAAAGAACATTTCATTGCATGTAGAACAAAAGAAAAGAAGAAAATGAAAAGAACATTTCATTGCATGTAGAACAGAAGAAAATGAAAAGAACATTACATTGCCTGTAGAACAAAAGAAAATGAAAAGAACATTTCATTGCATGTAGAACAAAAGAAAATGAAAAGAACATTTCATTGCATGTAGAACAAAAAAGAAAATGGAAAGAACATTACCCTTGCATGTTAGAAAGTAGAATAGAATTGCATGAGACAAATGCATGGTGCATGTTAAACGAATTGGGTTTAGGTGTCATTTACGGGTAAATGACAAATCGGTTAGGGAGGATTGTGGCACCTTGCATTATTAGAAATATTCATAGAAATATGATTTAATTTTTTCTTACTCAGTTTATTAAACAGGTTGTTAATTTTTTTTTTAAAAACGGAAAATAACTGAGTTGAAAATAATTCACTAAGATTGTACTAGACGATCTTAAGGGAAGAAGAAGGAAAGAAAAGAAAAAAAAAAAAAAAAAGAAGAAGAGAAAAAAAGAGTTGTATGATGCATGACCCAATTGAGGGTGGAGATAGGAGTCAGAAAGAGATTTAGGTCAGCGTCTTGGCCGATTTTCGAAAGACAATTGGAAGAATAGAATTATAAATAATAAGAAGAAAGAAAAAAAAAAAGACATGATATCAAAACGGGCCGCTGATGTAGACCAGATATCGTCAAAGCATCTGACCGACTTTTGCGTGGAGAGACTCCTTATCAATTTGGTTTAGAACAATAGAAATGAAATTTTTAATCAGAGAAAAGTGTTTTTGGGTTGAGGGGAGTTACCGGTGGAACGATATACAGATCTTGACCTGTTAAGAATTGGACACCCACGTTAATAAAAGTAGAGACATTTCAATGTAGATAATTAAGATTTTCGACTATCAGGAAAAACAAAGAGGTAAAAAGAGGGACAATTGCTTTTTGGCTCACAGAGGGCGCCAAGAAGGCGGAAAAGATCCTTTCTAAAGTCAAGACTAATTAGCAGCGGGCTGTTTGACAAAGTCCAGGTGAGAGAAAGCCAAAGATTGTCATTTTGCGTACGTGCAAAAAAGGAAAAATTGGATTTTGTTTTTTTTTAAACAAGAACGATGTAACCACGCCCGCAAACAGAGGGGAGAGGATGTTCGATCAATAACAATTGGTCGAATACGATCACGTGACCTGCGGAAGAAAAGGGAAAGAAATGTTCGACCAATAACAATTGGTCGAATACGATCACGTGACCTGCGGAAGAAAAAAGGGAAAGAAATGCTCGATCAGGAACGATTGGTTGAAAAGCGGTCACCTGACATACGAGAGACTAAGAGAGATGGATGTGCGCCGCCCCACCAAAGGTACTGCGAGGAAGTAGGGGCGAAAAACAATAGCGATAATGGAGAAGACAGAATTAATGCAGTTTTTGGAATTATCGAGAAAACCCTGACGCCGAAAACCCCAGTTTGTTGCGGCGTCGACATCGACCAGTTCATCCCCCCCAGTTTGTTGCAAGGCGTCAATAGATGAAGAAGAAGGGCCCCAATCGACAAAAAATCAGTTCATCCCCGGACGGCAGCGAGAAAAAGACCCTCAGACAAGAAGAACTTCCAGCCCAAGTAGATGAAGAAGAAGATTGCCTGAAAGCCTGAGAAGAATTGGAGCTGCAGACAAGCCGAAAGTCGATGAGAAGTTAAAGTTCAGCTCCGGACGGCAGTGAGAAGAGACCACTTCAGACGACAGAGAGTTGCGGCTAAGTTGAAACAAGAAATCTTCCACCAAGTTGAAACAGGAAAACTACCAGCCCAAGCAGACGAAGAAGAAGAAATACAACTCAAGTCGGAGAGAAGAATCAACTGCGAATGATCGATAGAAATTAGCCCCAGTGTCGAACTGAACCACACTCCGACATACATACATGATTCTAGAAAGTAGGTAATTCGACATTTTTCTATTGTGTGATAGAAGCTTGGTGCCATAGTCCACAGAGCGGGTCGGGAAATGAGAACACTTTTGTTTTTATGTAACGGACTTTAAGATATAAAAGGTTGTTACCCTTTTTATCAGCAATTTTGTTTGGTGTCGTGAGTTTTTATTTTATTTGTGTTTTGCCACCCCGTCGGACTCAACTTGTATCGGCCCTGATCCCTGCTGGTCCCGTCTGTCTAAGATCTAAACACAGCGTGGGTAGACAGACCGGAGATCGGTATAGTTGCTTTAGTGACCAGGTATTGGAAGCGAGTCGGGAAAGGCGAGGCTGGTGATCATCTGACCAAAGGGTTGGAGCGGCACGCTTGGACCCAGGAGGAGCGACCAGGAGGAGCGACGTCACCGTTGGCGCCGTAACCAAAGGATCCGACACTGGGCCAGGTGTGTAACCGTCACAAACTTACGACATAAGAACAGATGTAAAATAAATATAAAATTTTGATTTGGAGAAGAAGAAGATGAAACGTTTAACCCAAGACTTACTAACATGTATGCATACATTGAAACATTTTTTATATGACTATTTCATGACTTTCTTGCCTAAATCAGTTATTATCTTAAATAACCATTGTTTTGCATTACAAAGGGAATAGGATTATTTTGCTTATGTTTATGTATGGCGGTTATATATATATGTATGAAGGTTATGAACTATGGATGTAAGTGAATATATATATATAATTTAAATATATGGCGAGAAATTTACAAATTAAAATGTTTCTTTATATAAAAATATATATATAGGACGTATGGAAAATAATTTTATAATTTTACAAGGACGGGGATATTTAAATGTGTTCCTGTCGATATAATATTTCTAGTTTTGGTTCGATCTATATTTAATGGTAGAACAAATTTATCCTTACAGTATTTACATTAGTCGGACTATTGGGGATTTATTTAAGGGAAACATCCATTTATTTATCTTTACAACGTATTTTTTATTATAGTAGAATTCCATTATTTTTCTTTTGGGTTTTGGTTTAATGCCATTAGTCTGAACCCTTTATTTTGTTTCACTGGAAAATTCTGTTCAGCACGATCGGTGAGAGTTCTTTATTTGATTGATGGAAATGGTTACAACATGAAAGTTATATCTATTATTGCCGTAATTTAAGTTAAACTTATTTTATGTCGTTCTGATTATTAGTTCCGTACCAAGTCTTGAAATCACCAACAAAACAAAAAAGACACTAATTTTCTGGGTCTATACATAGACAATTGCGCCAGACCGACAAAAATATGAAGATATCTTTCGGTGAATTTTTTATGACTGAGGAAATAGAGATGCAAAAAAGGAAAAAAATAGATAAATAATAAATTTTTTTTTTAAAAAGAAATAACATCCTTCGACCTCTCATCGAAATTAAATGTATTACAATTAGTTATTATTTAATTGAATAAATATTTGCATCATTGTAATTTTTAATTTTTGGTAAACGTCAAAATGAAATAAAAATATGGCGTTGTATAAAGCATCAGGAAAATAAATGCACCAACCCATTATCGTTACTTTTTTATCTGCCCAAAAGATGCCGTTTTGAAAGACGTTTTATTTTCGTTTTGGGCCTTTAAACATCCATCAATAAATATATTCAATTCAAACGCAAAAATTTTATAATATTTTGATGGGGAAAGAGAGGGTTTGTTTTTACCATTGGGACATTAATATATAATCCTGACACCAAACCTTAATACAAAGGACAGACAGATTTTAGCATGAAAGAAACCCAAATAATGTATTGACCAATAAAGATTTTTTTATAGTGATATATACATATGTGTCACTAATCCTTAAAAAAACTTTAATATATGCATACAACAAGCAGTGGAAGGGACATTTTCGTAATTAGGGTCTTTTGTAATATTTCACGAAGGAAAACATGCAGGCCGGTTGTCCAAATGTGTCTGGTAAGACTGTTGATTTTTTCCGTAAATGTTTTTTTTAACTGCCATGGGCAGTCGTGTTTTTTCCTTGCTGCCTAAAAAATAATCAACCCAAAAAAAAAGACAGTCTTTCCCTAGGTGAAATAGATAGCAAAGTCGATGAACTTTTTTTTCATTTTTAAATACCGGTCGTCACGTGATGCTTTTGATTTCATCGAAATCAAAGGGATATTTTCGATTTTTGCATCCTTACACGCTATAGACCATGGTTGCTTAACGTTTAAGTCTTTAATTGGATTTTAAAAATTTTGAATAAAAAAAATATTCATATTTTTTTTCCAACATTTCCAAACATGAAAATGCAGTTTTACATTTATAGACTGGTCTTCCAAGACAACTTTCAAGAACATTATTCTGAAAAATTATTATATATTTATTAATCTGCTTTCTTTGTATATATGACCGTCAGACAAAAATTTCGGATCAGAGTGTCACCTGTAAAAAATACAAAAAACAAAATGCGCTCGAATCTTTACGCAAAAAAATTGAGAAACTATAATATTTTGGATTATCTTAGTGAATTAATTTGCCCATTGTATAATTTCATTAAAATGAAAAAAAACTATTTACCTTGATTAGATTTTTTTAATTTAATTTCACATTATTTTATTAAACATTTGTGTAAAGGATTTAAAATTAACATTATGTATTTTCTTATTTTTATGGCAAAATTTTTAATTTGAAGATGTCCATAATGGAAAAAATAATAAATGTGTCGAAAAAAAATTTTATATGAATATTTTGTAATGATTGTATAATTTAATCAATCTGAAGAAAAAAATTTTATTTGTTCTATTAAATAAAAAAAAAAATTATTTATAATAGAATATTATATCGTCTTTGCCTAATTCTTTCTTATTTTTTTTCTTTCTCTTTCAGTCTGTGAACCATGAACCCTTTCTATCTATTCTTTATTTCCCCTATATTTTTTGAACCCTCTCTCTCTCTCTCATTTCTTTTCTTTTCCAGCCGAATTTTATTTTTATTTTTTTTTATAAAACCTCCTATTATATTTTTTTTTTTTTCATTTTCTAGACCCTAACTATTTAGTAATTTTTTTTCCCTTTCCTTTTTTTTTAAAAACAATTCAAATAGAAAAAATGATTATAAATACAATCTTACTAAATTTTTTTTGACAATTAAAAATCATATATATATAAATAAATTTATGAATATTCAAATATAAATAGATGTAAATCAATATAAATTATATTAACGAATACTAGAGAAAATAGGAAAGAACTGGTTAGGTAAGGATATTTAAAGTTTTATATTTTTTTATATATATATAATATATATATATATATATATATATATATATATATATATATATATATAATTATTTATTTAAAATATGATTCAACTCGCGACATAAGAGGTCTCATGTTTCAAAACAAGAGCCGAAAACTTCAATATAATTATTTGAATTAAATTGAGTTAAAGTAAGCTCTGTTCCATCTTCAAGCGAAATTTTTTTTGGAATAACGTATTTCTGAAATTTACGTGTTTTAATAATTGAAATCAAAAATCAAAATTTCCATGGTAACAGCTAGGGCGAATTGTTTAAATTGGGTAGGCGTGTGTTGGGTGTTAATAATAAGTATCAGTATAGAGTTACTTTCATAGATGTCAAGTCAGGGAAAGGTGGGGGTGTCTAAATTTGAAACGGAAGATGTTTTCGCCTAGTCTGGTTTGCGTGTCTATGGAGATTTATTTATTTTTTTTTTTTTTTTTTTTATGAAAGGGATTTGTGCATATAAAAAACTGCTGATTTGCCGTAACATTTTGTTTTTTTGACGACTTCATAAAGGGTTATATTTTTTTTGTAGGGTATTTAAACTATTTATTTGGGCTATGGATTATAAAAGTTTATTATATTGTATGCTTGTTTTTAGCTAATTATTCAAACCATAAATTTGATGATGTCGACAAAAAAACCGTTAACTCATGTCTATTGTTTAATAGATTATTATTATTTAGAAGTTTAATAATGTGCAATTTCTCATGGAGGCACAAAGGGCATGGGTCATCCCAAGTTTTACATGTTCTAGTTTTGTTTATAATTTTCCATTTTACTTTTAGGTGTCCTATTTATTTCCTTCAGATGCCAAAATATTTAGATAGGGATGTTTGATTTCTGTTATTTATATTATTGAAAGAGCACTTATGCTGCCTCCATCTATCTTTAAAATCATTCTTCGTGGACCCAATGTATATCATATTAGTGCTAGGACTCTCAGTGGATGATATAGTACATTGGTATACCACAGATTTAATGCAGCATTTATTTTCTAATGGGCAGTCTTCTAGGTTTCTACAATTTTTCCCTTTTATTATCTGATTTAAGGGCAGGGTTTTTATTAATACTATTCAGGCATGGGGGTTTGTTCAGGATCTTATTATTGTGTTTTTTTATTATACGTTCAAGATTTTCAGAGCAGCTGTAACTCAGTTTTAGGGTGTTTTTATTAAATATATTAC
This sequence comes from Acanthosepion pharaonis, assembly GCA_903632075.3. Taxonomy (NCBI): domain Eukaryota; kingdom Metazoa; phylum Mollusca; class Cephalopoda; order Sepiida; family Sepiidae; genus Acanthosepion; species Acanthosepion pharaonis. The sequence continues at coordinate 191,642 of CAHIKZ030001489.1, forward strand.
TAAGCTTACTATTGGTGGGGAAGTGTTTATCAATTAGAGCTAAGAATTTATGTCCTAGTTTAATATTAACCATTTGGTTGAACGGAGGGTATACCAAATGATTTTTTTTTTTTCTGTTTTTTTTTTCTTATGGCCAGTGCAATTGTCTCTATAGTTAATGTTAGCATTTTTTTATAACCACTATTTTTTTTAGGGCAGTGTTATAGAAGCCATTGTGTTGTTGGAATATTTCCTTGTTAGCGGAGTTAATGCTAATTCTATTTTCTATTGATGAGGGTATATGTTTAATTATGGATGGAGGGTGGTTTGACTTCGAAAATTGTATATATATAAAGGGTTAGCATTTGGTTTTCTATAAGGTTGGTATGTGTTGCCTGGTAAGTCTAGAGTTACGTCGAGGAAGTTTACCCTTTTCAAATTAGAAGAGACAATTATCTTTAAGTTTAGATTTTTAAATTCACTAAATATAATTTTTCTGATTTTTTTTCTATCTTAAAACTAGTAGAACTCCTCACCACCATGAGCCCGTCATCTCTATACAGTCCAATGTCCTTAATATCAATTTCGTGGTGTGCCGTTAAGTTGTACAGTATTAGAAGACCAACAAGGTCAGAAGGGTTCTCGCAGAGTCTAATGATCCCATAGTGATGTCAAACAGGTCGTTATTGTTTTTTTTATCCATTGGTCCCCATTATGAATGAATGACCGATTTGGATTTGCGCTGAGGATTATATCTGTTTCTTCCTTTGTCAGGTTAGAATACACAGCAGCAAAGTCCAGGGCAGTGGTAAATAGATCCCCTGAAATTGATGGGTAGTAATCCACGATATCGAACTGTATAAGGGTGCAATTCGGTTTATCATCGTTATGGTTAAACCAATTGATGACATCTTTAGTATTGATCCATAATTTTAATTCAGTTGTTTTTTTATTTGGCAGGTATTTTTTCCAGGATCCTTTTGCTGATCTTTCCTATGTCGGGTCGGGTAGGGTTAATTATTCTAGTTGCAGGGTTTTGAAAAAAGTCATGCTTATGGTCCTTAAGAGTTATGTAACATTCCTTTCAGCAAGTTTACCTACTCTATCGCTAATTTTTAATTTATCAGTTATTTTTTACTAGTTCTGTTTATGCTATCAACCATATTTATGTTGTGCTTGGAAAAGCTTTTTGGAAAGTCCTGGTTAAGTTTTTTTTAATTGGTTTTACAATCAAAAACAGCCAATTGGAAGTTTTTTTTCAGACTTAACTAATATTTTTTGAAAAATTTATGTTTTTAAACTATTTGGTCTAGATAACAATTTTTTGAAGTGGCTTTTCTTTTTTTTGTGAATATAATGTTGGATATTGATAATGTTGGGCCAGGTCTTTTCCAAATCATTCATATAGCTGTTTATTGAATGATGCAAATTTTTACTGATAAAATCAGTAAACTTAAGTTCTTTAGATATTGAGTTAGAAATGCCTTCAATTTAAATAACCTTTCCATCTCAAATCCTTCTAATTAATTCCTCTTTTTTGAAAAAATTTAACAAAATAATTCCTTTTTGTTTGCCTTTGTGGAATGTTTTCTCGATTTACAAAATTTAATTTTTAATTCATATTTTTAAAATAGTATTTAAAAATAAAGGAACAGAGGTGACCTTATTATCAACTCAAGGGGACATTGAAAATTTCCTATTTATATATAATATATATAATATATATATATAAATATATATATATGAATATGTGGATATTTAATGTAACCATATTATTTCAAAAGACAAATATATGTGTATAAATAATGATATTTTATTTAAGATCAAACGCCATTTTTTTTTAACGGTAAAGCACCTAATATTATATGTTAAAAATAGGTTATTAATATATAAAAATTGAAACACCGGTTCTTTTTTAGTTCTTTGATTTAAGCAATGCATAAAAGCCTGGTCAGCACCTAGATGGATGAATATTTATAAACAAATATTATATAAGCTTAAAGGATTTTTTGGTGTTATTCATGGAAAAATATTGTTTTGGAAATTATCAACATCCATTAAAAACAATTATATATGTCTTGCGGGAATAAAAAAAAAGTTTAAATAAAATAACATTTTAGACAAACTGCTATTTGTATATTAATATTTTTTTTTATTATTTAAATCGTTATTATCAAAAAATTTTATTCGATCTAAACATATTTTATTTCCTTTTAATAAGATGCAATGGGTTGAAAAAAAGGCTGAGAAAAAACAAGTTTCAATTAATTTTATTTTTTCTTTAAAATGTCTGTTCTTGTATTTAAAAAAAGGCCTGTCAGCTTTAGATTTTTTTTTTAGAGGAGAACCTTTTATGAGTGCAATTTTTACGTTGAAGATTTTTTATTGTCCTTTATTTTTTTTCTGGGGAGGTTCTTCTTCTTCTTATTCTTCTTCTTCTTTGTCCAAATAATTCAATAATATTCTCTTTTTCTTTCTTCTATTTATATAGATATATATATCATATATATATATATATTATTCTTATATATATCATTATTATTATTATTATTATTATTTATTACATAAAAAAGAAAAGAAGAATAATGAGGATGGGGAGGAGGAGGCCTTTTGCGCTTTTTTTTAAAAAAAAAAAAAAAGTCTTTATTAGTAAATGAAAAATTAAGCAGAACTATTAAAAGGAAAACAAAAAATGAAAAATGCAGCAACATAATTTGTAGTAAGATTACAAAACTACTACTACTACTACTACTAATAATAATAATACTAATAACAATAATAATAGTAATAATCTTAGTAGTAGTAATAACAAAACTTATAGTAAAACGAAGACTGTAATAAATTTTCCTTTCATTTTATTTTATACTTTATTTGAAAATGAGAATTGGTCTGTTTGTTTTAGAAACTTTTTTGTGGCTTTTTTTCCTTATCATGGAATGATGACAGTGGTTGTCAAACATTTTCAACATCAAAATTTTATTTCACAAGACTCTTTTATATTTTTATTTTTTTTTTCTTTAAATAAATAAAAATGAATTATTTTACCCATGTTTCTTATCTTTTATTTTCTTTTTTTGTTTAACTTTTTAAACCTAAATAATGAGACCGTTCAACGATTTACGGATAAATTTACGAAAAATAGAAAGCATAGCAAATGGATTCTTTTCTTAACACGTTTAATTTTTTTTGGATTTTATATATATATATATATATATATATATATTGAAAATTTTTTAGTTTTCTTTTCCCTTTAAGCAACATTGAGACTAACTTTGATGTATGGTGACCAAAAAAAAACAGGTTTAAGCTTGGATATTGAAATTTCTGTTTGGATAAAATGTTCAGAATTTTACTTCCACCAGAGTTTGAATTTTGCAGTCTTTAATTATATTCAATGTTTAAAATATATATGAATCATTCTCCTTCTCTTCATATTCAGTTGGCAGAAGAAAAATTCCATTCAGTAAATCATTATTATCTCAAAAGAAATTTAGAATCGAAAAATATTTTACCGCATTAAATAACTAAATTAAAATTATTTATCCTCAAAAAAACAAATCAATCAATACTTTTTTCTTTAATCCTTTTGACAAAATTGCAAAACCTAAAAGGAATTAACCTTCAAAATTTGTCATTTAAAAATTTTTGACAACAAAAAAAATTTATTGACCATATCCTTGTAAAAAATGAAATCAATGTTTTCAAAAAAGAGGAATTGAACAATTTTTTTTATGTGATAAGAATATAAGCATATTAATGTAAATGAAATTTATAGTTTTTAAATGCATTTACCCGAATAAAAATTTTAAAATGCATAAAAGTATATATATATATATATATATATAATTATATATAAATAAATTTCAATGACAATTTTATAGCAAAAAAACAGATTTCAATGTATTTCAATTTTGATTATTTATTTTCATTTTATATTTAAACACAAATTCTGAAATTGAGCATTTTATTCCATAAATTAACATTTTCAGTCATAATAAATTTAAAATTTAGTTTATATATATATATATATATATATATATATAATAATAATAATAATAATAATAAGAAGCATATAAATACAGTGAAATAGAATTAATTAAAACCATTATATATATATAAATTATTTAAAAAAATTAATAAAATCATATATTTATAAATATATAAATAAATGAATTTTTAATTATATATATATATATATATTTTGAATATATAAAAATTTTATATATATATATATATATATATATATATATATATATATATATATATAATGGACTCTCCTGTCGGTTTAGACGTATGAGGATCTTATTGATTCAGTTATGAAAGTTTGTCCGATAATCTTAAGTGGCATTTAAGACCCGCTAGTGATTTACAAAGGAGGCCACATATGGAGCAAGTGTGAGGATTGTGAGATGAGATCACTTTTAGATTGGCTGACCTTTTAGGTCTTGCTCTCGCTTCTTGAAGATGATTCAGACAAGCAGACTGAAAATTGCTGAGTTCACTAAAACACGTTGATCTCCATTCTACCCGCTCCAAAGCTAAGCGCTCAAAAAGGGTGTTTGTGGCATATTGACTGCTTACAAATAGTGAACTGCGTGGATAAGAACGAATCAAGGTAAACCGCCGGAAAATCCACATCAAGTGATTTGATTAAAGTTTGAAAGGCTTTTTGCAGAACCATCCACACTTTTCGGAACTATGTTACACTTAGTCATATGCAAATAAATGCCACAAAACTAAGCAGACAATATACCTCAGAATTTTTCGTACAAAAGTTTTCCATCTTCTAGACCAATCGTGTTCTATAACAAAATATTTGGTCAGCCCTGGTAGAACTATTTGCCCATAGTTGGGACCCTAACAGGTGCTAAAACCCAGGTCACACACACACACACACACACACACACACACACACACACACACATATATATATATATATATATATATATAAATTAATGAATCATTCATACAAAAAACAAATATAGAGGTCAATGATTTAAATGGCGAGAATACATCTTCGCAAACAATATAAATAAGATACATCAACCCCGAACCTGTATATGAATGATATGATCCCTGTTCATAAATTCCAGTTGCTATATATATATATTGTATAGTGTCTTTTATTTACGAACTATTTTTAATGTTGTTTAAATAGGTGTCTTCATTCAAAATGCCATAAAGTTTGAAATGTTACAATGTATCTAAAATATGTCCTATCTTGCCGCGCGATATCTCCATTTAATTTAGAATTCTACATGTTAACGTGTCTTCATTGGCTGAACTGGTATAAGCAACTTCTCATGTGTTATTTGCTTCGCTTTCCTTTTCTTTGTATCTGTAAAATTTGGATATATCCCTCCCGGCCTTCTTTTTCCTTTTCCTTTTCTTTTCCTTCTCTCTGTAGTAGGGTTGATTTCTTATGCTTTCTTATGCCGTTCTTTTCTTTCCTCTATTTCTTTTTATTGATTTCTTATTCTCTTTTTCTTATTCTTTTTCTTTTTTTTTTACTTTAATTTGCTTTTTTCTTTCTTTTCCGTTGATGGAATTTTTTTTTATTTTTTTATTTTTTTTTTTAAATGGAAATTTTGTTTCTTTGCTTTTTATGGGAAATTTTCAAAAATGAGACAAAAAGAAGCGATGTTTCATTAGCTGCATTTTAAAATAAAATCGTTCATTACCACCAAGGTTAACCACCTGATGAAATGTCTGAATTAGACATCAAAACAAATATGCATTTTTGTTGTGGTAACTTGTATGTTCCAATATAACAGTTTATAATAAATAATTAGTGCACTACTCTTGTAGTGACATCTTTTTTAAATTAATGTTATGAATTTTGAATTTTCCAATTTCATTCTTTTACACACACACACACACACACACACACACATATATATATATATATATATATATATATATATATATATATATATATATAAATATAATACACATACATATATATAAATATATATATATATATATATATAAATAAATGTTTTTGGTAGCAAACCCTCTTTTATACATGTTAAATTGAAGTCAAATGAGAGGTTATTGTGATTAAGCCTTTTATTTAATTTTTCTCTTGTTTGTATGTTTTCTTTACTGGACATTAACCATTAAAAAACAATTTTTCTGGAGTTTTTGCATATCCGATCGCTTAATTTTTTCTTTTAAAATTGAAGGATGATTTTCATTTTTTAATTTTTAACTGAATACAAATGTTCAACTTATGTATGTATCTAGATTTATAGGAATGTTTTTATTTTAGAAAATACGGAAAAATGCATTAATACAGTAAAAAATAATTAATCCAAAAGAAAACACATACACACACATTAAATACATACATACATACATACATACATACGTATCTACATACATACATATAAACATACATTTGAAATAGTGGATAGCGAAAAAATAGACTGAGGAATCGGAGTTAATTGAATATTTTTTTTTAAATTTTGAATCCATCACATTCAAATTAAAATTTTTAACCATGGGAAAGGTGTGAATCCTCTTCTTCTCCCACCAAATATTAGTAAATAGCAGGACAGACCGGGTACTATTGCACCGGGTTCTTGCCTTAGATGGCAACTTGTCTACCGCAGAACGGGAAAAAAATCTTCCTCGTCAGTCATGTATCGAAAGATGCATAAACCTAAAGTGTATCCCCCATGGCACATAACTGACTGAATACATAAGGGAACAGATTAAAATAAAATTAGTGGAAAATATATATCGAATCACAAGGTAAAATTATTTCTTTACTATGGGTAAAGAAATGGGTACTTTACTATGGGTACTATGGCATACGATAGGGATAAATACTAACTGGTCATGGCATCCTTTATAATAAAATAATGATTTTTTTGGCAAAAGTAATACGTAAGTGAGGAGGCACGGTGGATTGAGGAATGGAAGAACCGAGTTCGAATTCCAGTCGAATCCATTACATTCACTTACAGGCTAATACCATTGGAGATTACTTGATCCTCTTCTCACCCAGCTATGAATTAAATATCAGGATAGATTGGGTTCTATAGCCTTGGATGCGGAAATACTGGCGATTTGTCGTCGTGTACACCTCATGGGATGCGAAGAGCTGAGCTGGTGCAACCAAGGTATATAAATCATTTGAACATTTGCCAGAGTAATTGCGATAGAATAGTGAGAGACTAGCAACGATTCATCTGTGGGAAAGATGTTTCAGAATAAGAAATTGTTCATCACCTGCAAGACCGCGCATAATCGCTTTTGAATTCGGCCAAGTGAGGACTGGGCAGAATCAGCCGAAATATGACAGCAATACTGTTATGTAGTGTGCGAAAGGTTTTTCTTCCTCCGTATGAGTACGAATCCTTCGTCGCCAAGTTGTTATGTAGTGGTTTCACAGTGGAGGCTTGTATTTGTACTAAGTCGGTCTTAAAATAGGTTCGACGTACAAAACGTTAGGAACTTGATATAATAGGTAATGACGCAGTAATCTAGTTGTGGTGGCTGATACTTTAATATCCGACTAACTGTCGTCTGACATCGACTGACTGACCGACCCACTGCCGACTGACTTGTTACTCTTACTACTCCTACTTATTATAGGTAGGAGAGTCTATTAACTATAGAATAGGTGTGTTCCATTATAACAAATACTTCATTCTAAGTCTGATTTGACTCTTTTAAAGATAAAGCATGACATTCGGAGTTCGGTGTTATCAGGAGTGATATATGAAGAGCCCATTCTTCCAGTATCTTTAGCGAAGGTATCATTATACGAGTTCTGTTTGAGGTCAAGAGCCGACTTTAGTCTCAACCTTCAAGGTAAGGAACCTCATTAAATGTATGTCCGCTCATCAGGACTGAAGAAAATTTAGGGCCTTGATCGGTGGTGTTCAAAAGTTACTGACTTTGTTTTGGAGGTATTGAAATATATATATATATATATATATATATGTATCAGGCTATCCCTTAATGGAGTGTAATAGCTAGATGAACGGATAGATCAGCTGCTAAGCTCGGTTCATCTAGGTTTTAGGTGGCGCGCTTATATACCGAGGTATCAGCTGCATATATATTTACTAAAGATCTGAGAATATTCTTGATATAAAGTATAAAGAGAGTAAGACTAAATAAGAAGAACTTGGAGGGTGATCTCATGTGCTTCGAAATGTGTGTCGAATATTCAAAATGACTGACCACCGATGAAAATCTACAGGTAACCCACAGAGCTAAGGTGACAAGACTTTTAGTGACTTACATGGCATGTGCTATGGGAACTTCGACGTGGTGTTAATGATTAGCAAGCTTGTCTCAATAGTTTATTGATTGTTTTTGTTAGGAGGCATATCAATCTCAATGGGTTATTTAATTCCGAAATCTAAATGCTTTGTATTCAATTTTAATTTATACTTACTAATTAACCCATAGCTAGGGGCAGAGGTAAATTCATACCTTTTCAAAGGGTGTTTGCACGTAAGTGAATATAACGAACCCAACTGGAATTGGAACTCGGCTCTCCGATTAACAATTTCGAGCCATTATACATTACACCTCTCGCACATCCAATCTTACATCTAAGCGGTCACCTATTTAGTTACAGACAAAGCTTGACGTTGCTTAACTTCGGTGATTTTATTGTCTCACTAAATAAGTTGGTATTGTTTTCGATCCTTCTTGCTCCATATTTAAGGTATACTTAGTGCCATATTTAAGGTATACTTAGTAAATCACTATATGGCATGCGATAGGGATAAATACTAACTTGGTCATGGCATCCTTTATAATAAAATAAGGATTTTTTTTTTTGGCAAAAGTAATACATAAGTGAGGAGATACGGTGGAGCAATGGATAGCGACTCGGATTGAAGAATGGAAGAACCGAGTTCGAATTCTAGTCAAATCCATTACATTCACTTACGTGCTAATACCGATGGAAAAGGTATGAATCCTCCTCTTCTCCACCCAGCTATGGGTAAATAGCTGGACAGACCGGGTTCTATAGCCTTGGATGGCAACTGGTCTACCACAGAAAAAAATGAAACCAATTGCGAGAAAAAATCTGCCTCGGAAGTCACGTATCGAAAGAAACATGATCGCCTAGCGCATGACTGACTGAATACACAAGAGAATAGGTCAAAATAAAATTAGTGGAAAATATACATCGAATCACAAGGTAAAATTACTTTTTGCGTAATACAGATATTTTAAATGACAATATTGAAAATAAATGCCTTCAATAAATTTCCTTATTAATTCAATCTATACAGCGAGGCAATTCGGAGATAATTAAAGGTCCTACCAGGATTAATTATTGGCGGCCACAATCTTGACAACATAAGATATGCAAATGCTAGAGTGTTGATAGCAGACATAAAAAAGGATACCAGAAAAGCTCCGACAGAAGGTAGCGAAGGAAAGAGAGGAGAAAGGACGAAATATAAAGTAGAAGAAGACAGAATGCATGGTTATCAGCAAAAGGATGAGCCGAAAATGCAAATTACAAATCGTGGATACTAAAATCAAACAAGTACAAAAAATGAAATATCTGGGAAGTGTTCTAACAGAGGACGGGAAGTGTGACACTGAAATCCGAAGGAGCATTGGGATAGAGAAAGATGCCTTTCAAAAGCTAAGCAAAGTATTAAGAAACAGTAAAATATCTGGGAAGCTTTTTAATAAAGGACGGAAAGTGTAACACTGAAATCCGAAGGAGCATTGGGATAGACAAAGATGCCTTCCAAAAGCTAAGCAAAGTATCAAGAAACATTAAAATATCTGGGAAGTGTTTTAACAAAGGACGGCAAATGTGACACTGAAATCCGAAGGAACATTGGGATAGAGAAATATGCCTTTCAAAAGCTAAGCAAAGTATTAAGAAACAGTAAAATATCTGGGAAATGTTTTAACAAAAGACGGAAAGTGTGACACTGAAATCCGAAGGAGCATTGGTATAGAGAAAGATGCCTTCCAAAAGCTAAGCAAAGTATTAAGAAACAGTAAAATATCTGGGAAATGTTTTAACAAAGGACGGAAAGTGTGACACTCAGATCCGAAGGAGCATTGGAATAGAGAATGATGCCTTCCAAAAGCTAAGCAAAGTATTAAGAAACAGTAAAATATCTGGGAAATGTTTTAACAAAGGACGGAAAGTGTGACACTCAGATCCGAAGGAGCATTGGAATAGAGAATGATGCCTTCCAAAAGCTAAGCAAAGTATTAAGAAACAGTAAAATATCTGGGAAGTGTTTTAACAGAGGACGGGAAGTGTGACACTGAAATCCGAAGGAGCATTGGGATAGAGAAAGATGCCTTCCAAAAGCTAAGCAAAGTATTAAGAAACAGTAAAATATCTGGGAAGTGTTTTAAAAAAGGACGGAAAGTGTGACACTGAAATCCGAAGGAGCATTGGGATAGAGAATGATGCCTTCCAAAAGCTAAGCAAAGTATTAAGAAACAGTAAAATATCTGGGAAGTGTTTTAACAAAGGACGGAAAGTGTGACACTGAAATCCGAAGGAGCATTGGGATAGAGAAAGATGCCTTTCAAAAGTTAAGCAAAGTATTAAGAAACAGTAAAATATCTGGGAAATGTTTTAACAAAGGACGGAAAATGTGACACTCAGAACCGAAGACGCATTGGGATAGAGAAAGATGCCTTCAAAAAGCTGTGCAGAGAGCGGAAAAAACTTCGTTAGAAACGAAAAGAAGAGTGTCGAAGTGTTACACGATATCTGTCCTCTTACATGGCAGTGAATTATAAACAATCCTCTCAAAGATGAAGGAGAGACTTGAATCAGCAGAAATGTGGCTCTACAGAAAGATGCTGAGGATACCATGGACCAAACATGTGAGCAACGACAAGGTTTTAGGGAAATGCAAACAAGAAGGAAACGTAATGAGGAAGGAGGGCTTGGTAAATCCGATACCCACAGGACAGATTGAGGGAAAGATGGACAGAGGAAAGCAGCGCGTAGCATACTTGATGGGCCTTGAGTAAATGGATGGTATTACAAAACTTATTAAGAGCTACAATGACAAGAAGATGTGGAGGACCATTATAGCCTACTTCCTTAAAGGACACGACACATAAAAGAGGAAGGATAAGAAAGAAAAAGAAAGTAAATTTTCGTCATAACTTATATAAAATGTTAATGAACGTATGTTTTACTCGTGTATATAGTGATTTCCCAAGCGTAGCTTAGATGCGACACAAGGCCGAAAGTATGGAGCACCTATTCAGTCGTAATTGTTATAGGGAGACAAGATTGCCAACCGTTACAGCACCAAGGGGTGCCCAAACTCGTGTGTATGTAGCGAATGTCCAAATAGTTACAAACACTTCGAAAAAATTACTCTTCTCCGGAGATCTATGGGCAACCACTCAGTCGAAATACAAAGATGTTTACTTATATTTTAGTAGTGAAAAGAAAGAACTGGCGGATGCTATAGTTTAAAAGGATGACGTCTTTGTTGTTAGTAACATTGCCAGTTGTCAAAAAAAAAAAAAAAAAAAAAAGAGAGCGAATATATATACAGTAGGAGTCCTCATATCCGAACTTGCCATTTAGATGTAGGAATATGCTATATTCTAATATTTTTCTTTTCTTTTCAGATAATTAGTATCTTGAAATTTCTCAACTCATAATGTCTCACACAGAAGAAAGTTCAAATGGGAGTTTCAAAAGGAAAAGGAATTGCCTCAGAAATTAGAGATTATTGAAAAACTAGACAATGGCACAATCTCTTCTAAACATATTGCAGAATCCGAACAAAACAGTAAAACTTACGCTTAAAGAGGATCCACTGAATGCTCTCACTTCGGATGATTTAAAAGAATGGATAAAAATGTAATTACAAAAGAATTCAATGGTAGACTCTCTTCAAAATGATTTGGATTGCCAAGAAATAGAGGAAGATCTAAATACTTCCGATAATGGTGAAAATATGAAGAATGAAAACCGGAACTCAACTACAGATGAGGTCATCAAATTCATGGAGAAAAAGAAATAATCTTTGTTCACTAGTACTTAATGTACAACTGCACGTAATTTGAGGATTGCCTTTCTTTAATAAACCTAGAAGAGCGAAAAATAAGCGAAATGAGAAAAGAAATAAGAAAGACACTTAAAAATAAAAATTATTGACCATTAAATAAATTATTGACCATTAAATAAAATAAAAATTATTGACCATTAAACATTGCAAATTAATACTTACTTTTGTCAGACAATTAATTTTTCATATATTGAGATAAGTTTTCTTATAGTTATATTACACATACCATATTATATAAAAACACGTCGTCATATCCAAAACTGCACAGTAGTTCGGATATGAGGACTTCTACAGTATTATGTTTTAAAAACAAGATTGACTCCCTCACTGAATGGGGAGCTACAGTATTATTATCATTAAAATGTGTTTTATCAACATTCACATGAAACATTAGGAAAAAAAAAGAAAAAGATAGATTTTACTTATTTATATCTCTTTATAGTTCTTGGGGGCTCTTCACCAAAATTTGGATAAGAGCGGATTTATCTAACAAGTTTATCTTATTCAACGTTTGAATTTGCTTATCTTATGGCTTAGCAAACAAAAGGCAGATTTTTAATCACAAAATTTTGGGCCAGTGGTGTTTCCTTTCGCTCTTTTCTCAAATACAACGTAAAACAACCTTCATGTATCGGGTTTTCAATCTAGATGATATTTGTTTACGTTAAATAGGCTTCCTTCATGCCCCAGTCGAAGTAGATGTGTTTATGATTGACTATGTAAGTAGATCTGTGCTTAATCTTTTTTTAGCTTTTAAAGTGCGTTTTTTTTTCAACATTTACAAAAAGGGATTTACAAAAACATGGCTTTTTCCATCGTAGTATGTGTGTCTTTGTCTATTTGATTCTTCAATTAATTTTGGTCTAAAATATGTTAATTTATGCGTGACTTTGAAAATAAATGTTTCTTTTAAGGAATTTATATCTTTAGTGTATAGTGCGATTCATAAACTAAATATATATGTCTTTATGCTTTTGCAAAAAACATGTGTTTTATTAGTCACTAATAATCCCATTCCAAATAAATAAATGTTTTTATATATATATATATATTAATTTAATATAATAATTTATATATATATATATATATATATATATATTAATTTAATAATAATTTATATATATATATATTAATTTAATATAATAATTTATATATATATATATATATATATATATATATATATATATATATATATATATAAACATGAGAGACCTCTTATGTTGATTTGGAATCATATTTTTAAATAAATAATTTATATATATATATATATATATATATATATATATATAAATAGAAATATAGTTTTAAAGTAGGCTATATTTATGTGATGAACTGCATATTTAAAAATATATTTCTTATATTATATATATATATATATATATATATGATGAAATTTAGTTTTAAGTGCTGTATTTATAATATAAAGTGCTCATTATCAGGGACAGAGCGTATGTAACTATAAAAGCGAACATTGAAGTCAACACCAAGGGCGATAGGCTATTTTATGTTTATATAATATATATATATATATATATATATATATATATATATATATATATATATATATATATATAAAAAATTCCTGTCGCCTCTGAGTGACACACATATATATATTTATATATTAAAAAGAAGAGGGGTGCCGCAAACGTTTTTGGTTGTAATGTGGATTTATTGAGAAAAAATATTATACTTTGTTTTACATAATTTAATTTACAGAAAGAAAATTCGGATTGCCAACACACAAACAGAATGTCTCATATCGAGAATATTCCACATTGAACATGAAGAAAAATTAATTATTTTTAATAATATGTAAAAATCTCCACTTTCACCTGAAGACGGTTGCGAGACCAGACCAGAAACACGTGTCGTGAAATTATGTAAAACAAAGTATAATATTTTTTCTCAATAAATCCACATTACAACCAAAAACGTTTGCGGCACCCACTTCTTTTAATATACATATTTTCTCTCGTTGGAACCATACAACATATTTATTTATATATATATATATATATATATATATATATATATAATATTAGTGATAAATATACATATACATATGCAAACTAAATAAATATATATACGTAGGTGCATACACACACATGTACATGTTTTGAATAAATAATTCCAAGTGGATAGAATCCAGGTAGAACTCAATGCCCAGGACAGAGTAAGGATATATAAGGATATGTAAGGATATATAAGGATATGTAAGGATATGTAATATGCAGATGTGTTTATATGCATGTGTATGTTTTGGTATGTATGTACTCATATATATCTGTATATGGGTGTATATGTATGTATATATGTATGAATGTATAGTTAGACGGACAGATATAGGGATACATTGTTTATTTGTTTAATTTTTGTATATAATTGTATGGAGATGTAAGGCTTTATATATATATATATGTGTTTTTGTGTACGTATGTGTATGTCCGTATGTATATATGTGTGTAAACGTGTATATATATATATGGATATGTATGGATGTATGTGTATATGTATGTATGTGTGTGTATCAATGTATATATGTATACATTTATTTATGTGTGTTTTTATATGTATATATATATATATATATCAATTAAATATGTATATATGTATATATATATATATATATATATATATATATATATATATATAATATATATGTGGATATGCGGATATTTGTGTATTTTGTACATAAAGGTAATATTTATGTGTATATGTGGGTACACGCCTATATGTATGTATATACGTGTATATGTTATTGTGTATGTGTGTATACGCATATTTTTTTGAACATAAAAATATAGGTCCTTGCTAGATTAGATAATCGTTATATTTTTTTTTATATGTTTATATTTGATTTGTAACCTGTAGTCGTTATTAATTTTGTCAAATTTTCTTAATTACACAGCGGTCCTTTCAGTAAATGCCTTTCGGTTTTTTTTCCCCCACCCCATAATCTCTCCCCCATATTTTTTTCTTTTCTTTTCCTCTCCTCCTTCTTCTTCTGATCTTTAAGATTAGATCGTCTATGTGTGTGTATGTCACCATGAAACGTATCCTTTCGGTTACATCTTTAATGTATTAGACATCCGACAACATTCATATTTCTCTTACTTAAACCTCTTCAACTCACCTCTCTAAAACTTCTCTCTTAATTTTTAATCTCCCACCTTCTGTTGCCTCTCTCTTTAGCTCTAACATTCGTCCCACACTCTCATGTTTAAACTCTCTCTAAATTCTTTTTTTTATTCCGGAGTTGTTTTTTTTTTTTTTTTTTTTTTTTTTGAATTTGTAGGTCTGATGAATTGGATCGTATTTACGATTCAAATGGAATAAATTATGACAATGGAATATTAGTGTTAAAGCCTTTTTATTATATATATATATATATATATATATATAATTAACAATCAAACCAATCCTTTTACCTCATATATAATATACAGGGGTAAAAGTGATTTGTCTGTTTTTTTCAATTATTGGTGTGGAATGATTTTCATGATATATATATATATAGTAGTAAATTTAGCATATATATGAATTCTTATATATAGCTTCAATCGGCATGGTGGTTGAAAAGACAGATTACAATTTTCGTCGACCGAAATAGCCTATTCCCCATACGAGGTAAAATGATTTATTTGATTATTAATTATATTGCTCAGTATAAATAAAATAAATCAAACACTTTTGGGGGGGGATCATTTCTAGTATTTTCATATTACTAGCATCCACTTAATTATATACCAACAGAATTTTGGAAAAACAACACACACACACACACACAGAAAAAAAATATATATATATATATATATATATATATATATATATATATATATATATATATATATATAAACCAGTAAACAAATAACCAAATTTACATCAAACTTTTTTGCAAAAGTTTTGCGTTAGCAATGAATGAATATATTTATGAGAAAAATATTTTATTTATTTATTTATAATTATTTTACAGATGAAGTTTTTTTAACAATTCAAATTAGATTTCGGATCTTTGCAGAAAAATTTAAAAGCAAAAGGAAAAATTTTGAAATTTATAGGATAAAGGTCCGATTTTCGGATTTATATAAAAAAAATTTCTATAAAAATAACATATAAACAAAAAATATATTGGGATAATTGTCAAACTTAATCCATTTATATATATATATATATATATATATATATATATATATATATATATATATATATATGAAAAAGTTTTTTAAAAGCATGCTGTATATATATAAAATTTTTAAAGCATTCTATATTCATTATTTAAAAATCAAAAATATCAGGGATAAAAAAAACAAGGAAATTAATTATATATATATATATATATATATATATATATATATATATATATATATATATATATATATATATATTGGATTTTTAAAAAAAATAGACGGTTCAGGAAAGAAAAACCTGTCTTTCATAGTTTTATCAAATTTATTTTAACACTGTTTAAATTTAAACGATATGTTCCTGTCATTTTTCATTATTCTTATTTAAATCTGAAATTATCAAAATTTCTTCTCTACAATTAAACATTTTGGACAAAATTTTTAAAGTCAAAATTATTATTCCTGATATCTGAGTTGAACAAACCCAAAAAATTTTTAAATACCTTCAAACTATATTTAAATATATATATATATATATATATATATATATATATATGGGAAGAAGAATAGAAAAAATGAAAAAAATCATGATAATCGTTTCGGCATTTAAAAAGGGTCTGGTCAAATATTTATCAAGCATAATTCGCCGACAATTTTTTAAATCAGATACTGAATTCAGATTTTTATTCTCTATATATAATATTTATTTAAAGTCTGTCATATAATATTTATGGGTGTTTATTTTGGGGGAAGAAGAGATGGATTCATTACTTTATAAAATTTTTGAATTTACGTAAAATTAATATAACGATCTCGACTGGAATTCAAAATCGTATCTCCGATTCTTCAATCCAAGCCGCTCTCCATTCCTCCGTTTTGTAAAATTTTGTTTTACCGTTCTGAATATTCCCCTGATTAATATTTAGTATAATACTAATCTTCAGGCGTCAAAAATTTATAAAAAAAAACCCGAAAAAAAAAAAAAAAACGAAACAAAAAAAAAAATAATTACATTCAATTTTAAAAGTTTTTTATATATAACTATCAAAATTCATTAAACTATTCTTCGTGAATGTTGGTCTCAATTTTTACAACATCTAAATAAAAAGATGACGGAAAATGTGACACGGAAATCCGAAAAAAGTTTCTCTATAGCGAAAGATGCTTTCTAAAAGCTAAACAAATCATTTAGAAACATGCAAACGTCGATAGAAACAAGTAAAAAGAGTGTTGAATTGTTATATAATATTAGTTCATCTATATATATATATATTGAATATATAAAACGATTATATAAAAAAAAATACATGAAAATTTTTTAATTTCAATTTAGTACTGCAAAATTTGATGAGAAAACCATGTTCCAATATGTTAGACCAACGACTGAGTTTTAAGTCAAACTGAAACAAAAAGGACACATATTTAGATTTAAAAAAAGACTTGAAATTTGAGATTTATATAATATGGAAAGAGTGCTTGGAGAATCTGAGACTAACAGGACCTCTTAAAGGTAAGATGAACAGAAGAAGACAGCAGATTTTATTTTTTATATAAAAGACATAATGAAAAACGGATAGGCGAAAATTTACTTCGCAAATAAAAAAAATTAATACAATAACAGCTACAAATCAAATATAGTTATATCAATACATATACTTACGACCTGAAATATAGATATTTAATTATATATATATATATATGAAAATATGTGTATTTTTTAGTATTTGTTACTATTGTTGAAATGAAAATAATAGTAAGCTTAAAGTTAAAGTGGTCGGAATTGCAAAATAAATCTGCAATGAATGTCCATTGTTTACACATATATTTGATAATGTTGAAACAAGGAATATGGCAAACAAGTGAATTTTTTTATTAAAAACAGTGAGGATTATCTATAAAAAAATTTTGATCATCAATCCGTTTTAAAAAATGTTCTATATGGAAATATGATCAATTTTTTTTATTTATTTAAAAAAATAAATATTAAATCAAAGGATTGTTGATCATTTATTGCAAAAATGAAATTTATTCTTTTTTATAAAGTCTCTCTTTCTCTCTCTCTCTATATATATATATATATATATATATATATATATATATATATATATATTTACATATTAATTATTGTTTCATTCACTAGTGGTTAAATAAAATGGTTGAACTGCACTGAAATATTTTTTTTTTAAACTGAAAAAAAAAATTATAAAATAATTCTCAACTATATTTTATATCTTATAGAACCTTTTTGAAAATTAAACACTTTATATGGAATTATAACATTTCATTCTAATTTTATATATATATATGATATATATATATATATGTGTGTGTGTGTGTGTGTGTGAAAAATATATAGAAAATAGGAAAGAACTCGTTAGGTAAATAATCCAAAAGTTCTTTAGTATTTTTGTTATTATTTTTAAAAATAGTGCTCGATATAAAAAGTAGAGCATAAATATAATAAATTTAAAAACATAAATGATATTTGGAATCATATTTTATAAATAAATAATTATATATATATATATATATATATATATATATATATATATATATATATATATATTGAATAAATGTATGTGTGAATATTTTTAAAGTTTTCAATATTTCTAAAAAACACAATTTATAAAAATATATATATATATATATATATATATATATATATATATATATATAATTATTTATTGGAGAATTATAACATAAATATGTTATAAAATCACTGGGAAAAATAGCCATTTTGTTTCAACACCTCTGGTGTTTTATCAAGTGATGTTGTTGAATATAGCATAAAAGGTTTTAAAAGGTTCAAATCAATTAATCATCCCTTGCAAGGGGAAACGCTGTTACATAAGCTGGATTGACCAATCAAAATACAAGTATACGAGAATTCAAAAAACTTGACAACAAACTAAGGTTATAATAACTATTTAATGCCTTAATGTTGGGGTTATATTAAAATAAAATTTATTCTAATAAGTAGTAAATTATACGATAAAATTTGAATTTAAAAATGAAAAATTACCCTTTTTAAAATTTAAATTTAATCTCTATTAAGTTTTAAAATTATAAAATTACTGAGGAAAAAAGAAAAAAATACATGTTATTCTATTTATTTTGTTTTTATAGGAATTAAGTTGGAATGAACGTTAATATCAACTGTTGTTAAAAGCTTCTTGACAATATAGATATATGAAAATTCTAAATATTTTTAGGGAGGATGACATCATGCAAAAGACAATACATACACAATCAGATTATAAGCACGCAGACATATTTATAGTGGTGAAGGCTTTCTACAGAACCAACCACACTTTCTGAAGGGCTGAATACAGAGACTTGGTGCACTACGTGCCACAAGGTCCCCAAACGACCATCCGCAGGTTTTGAATTTAGACCAATTTGTCATCCAAGTTGCCATCCAAGGTTGTATATCCTTGCTAGACCCAGCTAATGTTCTGCGATGGAGTGACTTAGGGTCAAAAAGCAGACGTGGCTCTTGGGGTACTGTTCCGAGGTTATCTGAATACTTGGATGAGTATCGCTGAGGTACTGAGTTAGTAGCGGCACTATATCGAGTCTAGTCTGTGTCTTCTTCGTCACCGAGGCCCGTCGTACAGTTGGTATGACGTTTGCTTTGTATCGAAATGATCCAGATTCAATTCTCGGTAGTGGATGCGCACTGCTGATGAGTCCCAAATAGGACGAAACGACCGTCCAGTGCTTTCTGCATTCTGTTGAGGATTATTCTTGGCTCGACGAATTACTATATGATTAGCCTGAATACAAAATAATTATATATATATATATATATATATATATATATATATATATATATATATATATATTAATTGAGCTATGTCAGAGAAATGCAACAACTATCTTAATAATATTATGCCTAAATATATAATATATATATATATATATATATATATATATATATATATATATATATATATGATTTGATATATATATATACATAATATATACATATATATATATAAATATAAATACAATATATATATATATATATATATATATATATATGTATTAATATATATACGTATATATATGCATATACATGTGTACAAATATAAATACACGGTATATACATACATATATATATATATATATATATATATATATATATATATATATATAAGGTAACTAAAACGTTCTGTCCGTTTTTAAAAGAAAAAAGAAAGCGCTTCACAGAATGTGTAACTTATATTTAGTCTTCGAAGTAATCGCCATCGGTATCCAGCACCTTCTGCCAACGTGTTTCCAGCTGTTCCATGTCCTTGCAGTAGAACTCGGGGCGGGGGCTGACGCAAAGAAGTCCGTGAGGGCTTTGCGCAAGTCTGCTTCATTGGTGAAGGATTTCCCACGAAGATGATTATCCAGGGAGTGGAAGAGGTGGTAAGGTCAGGTGAATAAGGTGGATGGCACAAAGTCTCCCACCCAAGTTGCTGTATGGTATCCCTGACCACTCGCGCGACATGCGGCCTGGCGTTGTCATGGAGGAAAAGCACACCTTTGCGATTCACCAGTGCTGGCTCCTTCTGGTGCAATGCCTGTTGCACACGTTTCAATTGCTGTGAGTATAGGTCTCCAGTGACCGTTTGGCCCGTTGGTAGCAGTTCATAATGAACCACTTGACGACCTGTCCACCAGACACAAAGCATAATCTTGCGTGGGTGCATAGGCGGTCTTGCGGTGTGAGGGACAGCATCCTGAGGAGACAACCAATGTCTGGAACGCTTGGGAGTTTCGTACAGAACCCACTTTTCATCACTGGTAAGCACTCGATTGAATAAGGATGCACGGTGGTGAGAAAAGCAGCAGGCTGCCACTTGTTGTCCCTTGTGGACCTCCAACAGCGTTTGCGGAACCCACTTGCTCAGTTTGTACATCTTACCTAGGCAGTGCAGGTGAAGTCTAACTGTTTCATTGGAAACGTTGAACTGTCTTGCAAGTTCACCACACGTTAGACTACTGTCCTCTTCAATGGCCACCTTCAGGACTCCGTCATTCAAGACCTGTGGTCATCCACTGTGAGGCTCATCATGGAGAGACAAATCTCCCGACTTGAATTTTCGAAACCAACACCTTGCAGTACGTTCATCCACAGCACTATCCCCAAATGCTTGACATATGCGGCGACTTGATGCAGCTGCTGATAAGCCCACTTCGAAGTCGTAAAGCAAACAACCCCGAACGAGATCTCTAGACATTTCCATCCTTCCCACAGCTGTCTGGCTTATGACTGATGGCCGGGCACGATGCGCGTATTTTTTATAACGTCTGATGTTCCTACTTCTGGCTGTCCGAATTTTAAAAAAAAAAGTGGCTCCACGCATTTCGTATATATTTCAACTTCATTCAAAGACTAATCAAAAAATGGACAGAACTTTTTTGGTTACCTTGTATTTAGAGATTTTGAGAAAAAAAAAAAGAATCTGCAATGTTATTATATATATATATATATCTATATATATATCCCACCTTTTATATAAATATTTTCATGGTATTTGAATTAGAATCTATAAAACCTTGACTTTTCAAATTTAAATATACTACTAAATTAGTACTCGAGATGATTTTTTACAAAGTTGAAAAAAATAATAACCATAAGTTCTAAACTTAGGAACACGTTTCTTTTCAATTTATTGCTTGTAAAATAATTCCATAAAAACTTTTTAAATTAAATTTTCTATCATTATTTTCTGTCTCCTTAACAAATGTTTTGTATTGTCCTCCGACTAAATAATAATTTGCGAATAATATTCTTTTACATTCAGTAACCCCTGGTGCATCTAGTGGTTAATTGCCTTGCTTGGGGTGAAATAATTTTTAAAAAACATAAATGAAGCTCTTGATGCAATAATATATAAAAAAAGAAAATTATGCTTGGGGCAGAAACAAAATTCATTGTTACAAAGTCTTGTTAACCTATTCCTGAATCATTTATCAAACTACCTACCTTGAAAAATTGAATTTTTTGTTACCTGGTTTTATATTAGCAGGAACAATATTAAAATCAGGTTAGTCTCTGATTCAATCATCTAACGTATGCAGCATCACACTACATTTAAACTAGTTTATACAATAGAAATATTTTTTGAAAATGGGGCAGAAAAACACAGAGTTTTATTTTTCAGGTCTCAAAAGCAACGCGATACCTGACAGTCGAAAAACCTGATGTAATACAACTGGCATCCCTTGAAGTACATTGATTTAAAAAGAAAAACTTCCAGATTTTTTAAACAAAGTATATAAAGTAAACAGACATTCCCGGTTCTTTGAAAGTTTGATCTTAAATAGGAAAACAATTTGATTTAAAACAGAAAAAAAAATGAACTTTTGAAAAATAAAGTTCTATTATGGCAGAGAAATTTCTCGGTTGATGGTACAGGAGAAAGCAAATCATCAACAAATTGATAGACCAGAAGGAGGTTAATTTTACTGGATTAAGAACAAAAACAAAGAAAAATGTAAAAAATCCAATAAACACAGGTTTCAAATAAATACCAATAATAAAGAAAGCATCTTTACGAATTTAACAAGAACTTCGGAAAACAAGGACAAAGACAAACTTTCCAATAAGGACTTTCATAGGACATTGGAAGGATTGATGACAGTGAACTGAGATATTTGAAAAACCAATAAGCGTCGTTTCAGCATATTTCAGGAAACCAAAAAGGACAGAGAGAAACAAAACAAAAAAAGTTGGCCAATACTGTTTTGGGAAAACCATTGAAACACCAGAAGGATGGGCAAAACATAATATTACAGAAGAAAGGGGACAAACCAATCTGGAGATAAATGAATAAACTCCAACTTAAGGAGAGAGAGAGGATTTGAAACCAATAAGAAAGAGATCGGAACAAAAACCAAAAGGAGAGAGAGAGGACACGGAAACCATTACTTCACAGATAGAGAAGGCGGAAAAAAATGATCCATTTTATTGGTTAGGAAGAAATTAAAACATGCTAGATTAAAATAGACCTCATGACAATTCAAAATAAAATAGCATGACATAAATTTTACAAAGGATAAGAAGTTTTAAATACTAATTTGTATAAAATTGATGAAAAACATTACTTACTCACTGTCGTTTATAGGACATATAAATTTTATAACACGTATTATTTTTATATGACTATCCCTTCTGAATGTAACTAACTTGATAAATCAACAACAGCTTTTGTTAAACATTAAAATTTTACCAAAAGATATCTATTATCTTTCTTTATCCCTTTCTATTATCCATTTATATAATATACTAGGTAGGTAAGAACAATCCTTTTGTTAAACAAATATTTAAATATGTCCTTGAGTGTTAGTTTAATAGATTTATAAATTTGAACATAGAAATTTCAACTTTTTAAATTTTATTTTCAATTTTATGGAAACTTCTTTTGTTTTAATAAACTTTTATCTGATGGACGTTCATTTCAGATGGAAAGGTTTTAGTATTTAAATTTTATGAGCTATTTAGATTTTCATTTTCAACAATTTCCATGCATGACATCCAACTTATTCAGAAAATCTAAATTGTCAACTGTTTACAGCTTCTTTATCAGATCGTTAAGAAATGGTTTCTAGACAAAATGAATGTAGGTCTTGGACAAGACCATAATTCATGATATATCCCATGACAACAGTAGCTCAAAGATTTACAAAGAACTTTTACTAAAAACAGATTAACATCATTTGAAACTTTTAAGAACAATAGCTAAGACAATGACATAATCAAGATGTTGACGTTCCACAAAAAGGATTGGAAACTGTTAGTTAAGGAAACTCCCATTAATAATTGAAATAGCAAAAAGTATAATTGCAAAACTTGTTTTTATGAAAATTTCTGTTTCCAGAGAGAAATAAATTTTATAAATTTTACCCTGTTTTGAAAAACTATCTGGTCATTGAATGTAAAATGTAATGATATAGGAAACAGTTAATCTTCACATTTACCATTATTCATTTCCTAAAATTTAATCTAAGACTGACGTTTAAATTATTACAATCCCATCTGGTTGTTTGGCTTAACACATGTCTTAGTGCCAATCTTACAATAAATCCTTTGATATCACAGGTTCTTCCATGATTCGAGCCATGATTGTATATATGCCAGAGGTTTAAAAATGGAAAATAGTGGTGATTGATTCATCTTTGATTGTTGTATTATTCCTTTTGCTGTAATGAGCATTTCCTTTTTAAACTTTAATATCTTGTCATGGAACAGGTTTTATTTTTTTTTTTATGTTTGCCATTTATGTCGGATATGTTCCAATTGTTATTTAATAGTTGTATACTTTTCATTGAGGTATTCATCTTTTTCTTCCTTGCCTTTATTTTCTAAGGATCAGATACAAGACAAATTAAGGAATCGATTTTGAGCATTGTCACCTGTCTGAGTACGATAAAATGATAATTCAAAATTTCATCTGTCATACATTTTTTTGTAGACTCTTTTTTTATTTTTTATTACCTCAGGAAATATGTTTTACCCATTGGATGTGTTCCTACTGGAAGTTTGTATAGATTTATAAGGATGGTTAAAAACAATGAATTTTTGGTGAAAAAATTTCATGTTTTTTCAATATTTTTTAAAGTAAAAAATGGAATAGATATTTTATTTTGCTAACCAAAATAATGAAATAAAAATTAAAAAACTAAATTTATAAAGGTTTTTGTTCAGAACCCAAATTGAAAGGATCACCGGAGAGGAACTCAAGATACAACATATGAATGAAAATAAAAATTTGGTGTTTATTCCCAAAACAGTAGGGAGAAAAAACATTTTGCATTGGTACAATTGCATAAGACCTCAAAGCGTGAGGGGATGGTGGATCTTAGCCAAGGTTAAAGAAATAAAGGATTTCAATTATAACAGGGATGAAAATTACGTCAACATGATATTAATTTACTTAGAAACAGTACCTGTGTCCTCTGTCATTTTGCCAGAAGCTCCAATTGCAAATTTTCAGAGTGTTTTTGGTATCCATGCCGCCTCTGGAAGGAAGATTCTGAAAGATTTTGATGAGATTAATGGTGATTAGAAGATGTTCCGTAATGGATAGTGGCTCAGATTGTTGGAATTCGACAGACAAGTTTGGTTTTCATGGGTCAGATCCACCAATCATGGCATTTATTGAGCAATACATGCTAAAAAGAACTAAATTTTGAACGTCGTCAAATACATGGTTAAAAATCAGGACAGACTGGGTTTTTAAAGGTTCTAGGTTGGACACCGAATTGAGAAAAGAGCATCTTGACTTAATTGTAGCAAACAGAAATTTGGAAAAGGAAGGACTCATTTGCATTTGCAAAAAATCCCAATACGATTCAGAAAGATTTGGATGAGTCTAATGGTGATTACGAAGGTGTTTGGAATGATTACTAGTGATGGCAACGTAAGGCCTCCATTCACCTTCCTACACGTCCTCAGATTCAAAATGTAGGCATATACCAAGTGCTGCCCTGGATCAAGAGGGTGGCTGTTTGAAGATCCTATGTCTGGCAACAGATCTCTGCACCATGCCGCACAAGCAGGAGAACCCAGTCATGGCTGTCAGATAATTTCTGCGATTACATCACCCTTTAAATCTGGCCACCTAACTCCTCAGACTGCACCGTACTTGATTATTATGTATGGGGCTCAGATGAGCGAGAGACCAACCAAACTCATTGTAACACCATAGATGAAACTGAAGGCAGCATTCACCAAGTTATACAAGGAGACCATCCAGAAGAGTTGCAGAGGATTCTGAAGTTTTCTGAAGGCCGTCGTTGAAGCCAATAGCGATTTTATTGGATACATTCACTTTTTAGTATTTCAAGATGTTTTCGTTTAAATTTGGTAAATATATCTATTAAAATGAGACGTCAGTGTTATTTTCATTTTTGCATAATTTAGACAATTTATCTATCGCAACCTCTACCCCCCCCTCTCTGAAGGATATATATATATATATATATATATATATATATATATATATATGTGTGTTTGTGTGTGTGTTTGTGTTAAATATTTCATTTAAAATAGATTTGTTTACGCGTTTCATGCTTCAATGATGAAACGTTTTCCATTTAATCAAATTTCTTAAAAACCTTGTCAGGATTCTGTATCCCATTTTAAAATCCAAACACACACACACACAAGAAGACAGACATGTATATATATATATATATATATATATATATATATATATATATATGAATAATTCAAAAGTAACACAAAGTGCCTTAGCGTCTAATCGATTTTTTCACCGCAAAGGACATTCAGGCTGAAAAATGCTGTTATACCTCATGGAAAAAAGATGAAAGAAAAATTAGCAATCACCCATTATAAAAAAGTACATTCAAGCGTAATGATAGGTTCAAGCCTAAATTTTGCAAACGGAAAATATTTCAGTTTTGCATCCTGCATAACATTACGTCAGGCTATCGTCTACAACTTTGTCGCCAGAGGTCGTTAGTGTCGTCAATTCAGAAAAAAGAAACGTTATTCCGGGAAAGGTACGGAAACATTTACACTTTTCAAATGATGAGTTTGAACAAACTGCTTAATAACTGGCAACTGTTTCAATTTCATTATATTCCTTTTGCCTCTCAAAGAGGAAAAAATAAATAGATGGTTCCTTCCCAAGGCTAGATAGATTTACTCACATGTATTGTAACTATACAGGCGTCTGCAACAGGAACTGTTTCACCACACTAGATGACGGATGATTTCGAAAATGACTTGCCGGCTGTTATGTTCTGGAAATGCCCGTTTTTAAGGCCATAAATTTAAAAAATACTACTCGGGACCATATAAACAAAATAAATACGCGTTTTATTCTATGTAAATACATTGACAAAGAAAACACTTTTTCAGTCGCTGTTATTTTAATAATTGTCACTTCACAAGAACATAATTTTGTGTTAATATAGCAGTTGGAAGTGATAGAAAATTGAAAGAAAAAAAAACTTATTTTAATACGGTGTTACGACTATAACTGACTCTACACGCACATATATTTTTGGCCCCCAAAGATAAAATCTGGAAACTCTTTTGTGATTCCGTTGAGTATCATAGTGAGAAGCCCAAAACTAATTTAGTACAGCGATGTCCCTTCAATGTATTCCTATTCTGTCTATTTTTTTTTGCTTTCTTTCCCTTTCACGTAAAAGATTAACTTTTTCCAAGAAAGACACAACAAAGTCTGTAATGTGCAGCAAGAATCTTATTAGCATTCTCTGATTATCAAATCTTTCTCCCATTCCAATTCAATTTACTTATTTACTGCTGTTCAATAAGTTATATTGAATTCAAAGTTTTAAGGCGCACACGCGTATACGTACATATAGATGAGTGTCTTGTTTGAATTTGATACGTAACCAAATGTACACCTCTATACATACATACACCAATATATATATATATATATATATATATATATATATATATATATATATATATCTTTATTAATCTTTCTTTCTTATTATATTAACGTGTACATGTACACACACGCGCAAAACACATATCTTATATATATATATATGATAAAATTATAGTTTTCCGTATGATGTATTTATGTGAAAAAGGCTCAATATCAGAGATAAAGCGTGCTTAAATATAGAATAAAAAGTGGACACTGAGATCAACACAGTGCTGCGACAGTCTTTTTAAACGCAATCTTCAGGACTGAATATATATATATATATATATATATATATATATATATATATATATATATATATATATATTATTGTGTGTATGTGATAAAATATAGTTTTATGGTAGGCTATATTTATGGGAAAAAGTGTTTATGAGGAAAATATTTTCGCTTATTTCATACAAATCAATTTGTTTATTTAATGCAAAACAAATTCAATATATATATATATATATATATATATATATATATATATATATATATATAGTTAGATATAATGCATACAAATAGACATAATATGTCTATATTATTTAATGAAATATGCTTGAATGAAGATATGCAGCTTACATACTTACACACACACACACACACACACACACACACACACACACATATATATATATATGTAATAACTCAGGAAAAAAAAAAGATAAAGATCTTATAATTTTTTAATTTATTTGTTATATTCATCTCTTCAGACCGAAGATTCTTAATAAATGGAGACACTTCATCCGAACAGAGATATGTCAGATAAACAGGAAGAGAAAGCAAGCAAGAAGACAAGAAAGGGGAAGAGGAAGATAGTAAGAAAAATAACAGATTTAAAAAAAATCTTCTTTCAACAACAATGTGTTTTGTAACCGAACAACCCTTTCTAAATATTTTTGGAATTTAAAAGAAATTAGTAAAACTCTTAAGGTTAAATGGAAAATATTTAAAAAACACGAGAAAAAAATCTTTATATGACCCATGTCCCTTGTGTTGACAAGAAAAGCTGCATATTATAAAGTTTCCTAAATATAAAGTTCGGTTTAACCAAAGGAATGAATTAACCTTATGATGTAGGCATTGTCTAAATTTTACATTAAAATATAGTTAAAATAATTCTTCATAAGTATTTTATGCATTACAATTACATAACCATTATTTTATAAGTATATAATGGGCCACTCAATTTGGATTTTGTCAACATTAATATTGTACCGTTTTTACAGCCCATTCAATATAATTAGTATTTTATATTAAAGTTTCACAAAAAATTGTTTTATATTCGGTCCCTTTAAGGTTTTCTTGTAGTTTAAAAATTTTGAAAAAATTTATATTTTTTGTTCAAGGTTACGCTATGTCATACATTACATTACTACATGCAAATACCGTTTTAACATGATTTTATAAACCTCCCTCCAAATTGACCTGAATTTTTTCTATTTTAGCAAAGATCTGACCATTTTGATGGTTAATCCAAAATATTTGAAAGTCTAAAAAATTGTTTTGATTTAATTTTTATTTTAAATTTCCCAAATAAATCATTTTTATATAATTTTCATCCGTGAGGAAACGAGGAAAAGTTCCATAAAATTTGATGCAAAATGTTTTATTTTCTATTATTAAAAATATTTTTTGTTATTTTGCTCTACGTTTGAATTGAGCGCTTTTTAAAATGTTAAGAACTGAGATTCTAACTCCATACGTTCTTTTTCTTAATATATATATATGCAGTTGAGTATTTAACATTTTTTTTTCTTACATATCTCAAAAAATAACAGATCAATTTCAACGAAACGTATAGGAAATATTTAAACGAACATTGTCGATCAAAACATAAAGGAAAATTTAAAACCACTGTCATTTATTAACAATAAATAAAATAACCCATATGCAAAGTATTTACCCCACTTTACTAATATTTAGTAGAGTAGCCTTTGTTCTGCTTCTCAGCCCCCAGTCGTTTCCCGTAGTCTTCAACTAGTTTCTTTCAGGTACTTGTTGGTATTTTGACCTATTCTTCTTCCTTTTCAATTGGTTTAAATTCGATGGATTTCTTTTTATGAACTCGTAACTTCAATAGTTTCCACAAATTTTCGATTGGAAATTAATTTTCCAGGACATTAATGTCATTATTATTAAACCAATTCTTAGTTGTTTTAGCAGTATGCTTCGGTTCATTGTCTTGCTGAAATACAAAATCACGACCACGTTCCAAAGATGTGGCACTATTCAAGAGTTGAGTTGACAAAATTTGAGTGTATTTTGCAGCATTCATTGTTCCTTCGATGATTTTCATTTTTCTTAATCCATTTTCATAATATTTTCCCCTATGTTTGACTGTAGGGATGGTATTTGTTGGCTCGTATTCCGCCTTTTTTCCTCCATACATGAATGTGTTTCGTCCGTAAAGTTCAATTTTCGTTTCGTCTGACCAAATTAATTTCTCCCATAAATCATTAAATTCAATTTCATATTTTTTACAAAATTCAAACGAGCTTTTACATGTCGGCGTTTCAAAATGGAGTCTTTTCGGTGATCTTTGAGACCTGCGATTCAGTGATCTTTTAATTGTATCTTTACTAAAATTCCGGCATTTTTCAAATCATTCTGAATTTCTCGACGAGTTGAAAATAGATTTTTCTTTACGGGAAATGTATCGTTTCATTAGCCTCATTTAAAATACGGGGACAACTCTTTTTGAATATTTTTAAATTTTTCCATTTCGAACAACAGCTTACAAGCAAACAAACTTGAGCGATTTTTCTAATCCTTCCATATGATTCTTTGAAATCTTCTTCGCATGTTGTTCGACAATTCTTTTGTTTTTTCACCATTTTTATGCAGTAGTAACAGAATAGCTGCAGTGTCTCAAAGCTGTTATCAAATAGCCAGTTGAGTGTCATGCAGTGCTGTCATTGGTGGTTATAAATATGGGGAGGAAATTTTCCTTCTATAATATTTGCATATTTGGACTTTTGCATTGGGTTATTTTATTTTACTGTTAATAAATGTTTCTCAAAAAAGATGAGGAAATTTTCGAATAATATTTTTTGTGACAATATCGTTTAACTCATTTCCTATAAGTTTCGTTGAAATGATCTGTTATTTTTGAGATAAATTTAATAATAAAATTTGGCGATATATATATATATATATATATATATATATATATATATATATATATATATATATATATATATATATATATATATATATACTGAAATATATAAACGTTAATAAATATGGCGGCAAAGATGGGATATTTTCTGAATAAATTTCTTGGACATTCATACCGGAAAATGTTGTTTAATACTATTTATTATAAACAGAGCATTTATTTAAATATTTGTATCTATAAAAAGAACATAAACATTATATATATATATATATATATATATATATATATATATATATATATATATATATATATATATATGTTAAATACGTTATTTTCTAGATATAATTTATTTAAGTAAATGCTGTGTTTTTTAATTATACATTATTAATTACATTTACCAGCATGAATCTTTGAAAAATTGATTCTACAAGCGGAATCGAATCTGTAATCCCTGTCTGAAGTGTTGTACTACTCATCTACAGAAAAGCGTCTGGTTAGCAAAGCCCAAATTACCTTTTATAAACAGCAAATCTTCAACGATCTTTCCCGAACCACCATATCTGCTCATGAAATATATTTTAACGTTAATATATAAAAACTTGGAAAAATTTCACTTTTTAATAATGTAGTTTATTATTATAGATTAGATTTATGGAAATAGTGGTGCTGTCATTTCTTGTGGCATGCATGGATGGTGGTAACCTCTCTTCATACTGAGGGTACCACGTTGGCAGTTTTCTGATTGTTGTTCCCGACTGGTAGTTAGGAGGTCGAAGTCTTGCGTAGCGTCTTGAGAGTTTGCTCTGATCAAATGTTGCACAATATCGGGTTCTTGCGGTGCCATGTCGCGCATGGAAGTGTGTCCCATGCAAACACCATCGGTGGGCAACCTCCAGGCAACGCTGCGCCATTTCCCTTCTGTACATGTTACATTAGATGACCGACTGTTACTACTACCCTAGGTCTTTTTTACCAATATATCACATCATGACTATAAACAACCAAAGATATAAACCTACGTTCATAGTAGTCGTACCAACTTCATGTTGTGTGGAATTGTCCCTCTTCGAAAAATCTCCGGACATCCTAACTCTCTGCAAAATTAACTTTAACTCTTCAATCCCCACGATTTCTGGCGAAATTTCGCTACTCAGAAAGGACTAAAGTTCTCATACATGGCCTGGGATGTTATGTGCGCGAACATCTCCCGTTGGCTATGGAAATCTCTTTTGAATCTCCAGACCATTCGTAAATGTGTCTACGTCTCTCTCTACTTAACTCAGTCAGCTACCTTTTCTTTCTTTATCGTTTCCATTCCTTTCATGAGTGTTGCGTGTTAGATAGTACTAGCAGTAGAACCCGGCGTTGCCCGGGGATGTAACAGTAAGAGATAGATCAAGTATCGATCATCATAAAGACTGAAAAATAAAATTGACAAAGATTATTGTTTAAGATTGACGGACACGCATGTCTTAACAGAAACTATATTTAAATAATTGTCGGACTTAGTCCATTTCATAATATATGGCGTATTAATGATTTAAGTTAAGATATGAGCTTCGGGGGAAATCATGGGAAATTTGTAGTTTAGATTGTATTGTCATTTTTGAGATCAGCTGCCATTTTGATCTTATGAAAGCGATCAGACTTACTATTAAGTAAATAGATGCGTCAAGATTAGATACTGTGTTGAGAAATGATGTCATCATGAAAGACATTGATGAAAATTAGGACCAACGAGTCCTTGGGCAAATCTGCATTAATAAGATTGATAAGAAAGGCTGAATAACATTCATCCAGCAATACCATAAGCTTTCAACTTGTGAAGAAAACCAGCATGGATAACTTTGTCAAATGCCGTCAAGAATGTAGCCAATTTCAGCAATAATCGTTAATACATGGGCAGATGACCTATAGAAACGAAAGCCATATTAATAACTAGCAGTAGCGCCCGGCGTTGCCCGGGGATGTAACAGTAAGAGATAGATCAAGTATCGACCATCATAAAGACTGAAAAATAAAATTGAAAAAAGATTATTGTTTAAGGTTGACGGACACGCATGTCTTAATTATTTTTTTTTGTTTTTTTTACGAATTGGTCAAACTCAAACTCAACAAAAACATTGTTTTCAATCGTTATGAGTCTACCGATTGAATAGAATTTTATTATAAACAATTGTCTTGTAAATGGAATTTTAAAGCATTCTGAATGTAAAAAAAAAGAAAAAAGTGTGCAAGAAAATAAGAAACACTACAAAAAAAAAAAAAAAAAAAGTGAATTTTTTTTGAAATCGTTTGAAAAATGTAGGAAATCCGATCCCATATATAAACGAACACACCACACACACACACACACACACACACACACACACACACACACAAACAACCTGGGTTTTATAATAAGTATAACTCGATTTATGAGTTGTCCCCTTTCATTCCTTGATGCCTCTTAATCGTGTTTTCAAATTGATTTCGTGCAAAAACAATTGTGTTTTTCCAATTTCAATACCTGGCTCAGAAGGTGATCAAAGGTAATTTTACGTAGTCCTGTTTTTTTTATTTGAAATCATGCAAAAAATTTTGGAAATCCGATCCAAATATAAACGATAGATCACACATACACACAACCTGGGTTTTATAATAAGTATGATTTCTGATAATGTTTCTGCAGTTACATTTTGTTCCGACACCCGTTTGCAAACATATTCGTATTCGGTGATTTAATGCCCACCATACCAGGTGGCTTAAACACTATCATTGACATCCAAACTCTTAACTATTCAACCACTAAATCTCTCATGTGAGGCGTTGACTTCCATGCGTTTCCTTCAGTAATTGATGGATCGCTTTTCTTCACAGCATTTTTTTCCTCTGATCTCTTGTATGGACTATTTGGATTTTCTGCCCTCTTGCCAGATCTGATCATATAGTAGATCTGTTATAAACATCGATGTCTGGATTTCAGGAAACCAGCCAAGAACTTCCAACCACCCCAATATCTTTCTGTTATCAACGAGCAGATTTGGGACACGTTCCGTAATTACCTTCTTGACGTATCTGGGAATGAAGTTTTTAGTCATCCTGCTCAAAAATGCGTGTCTGATGTCTTCTGGGTGAAAGCCGGTATCGATGCTTTCATTTCAGCAAGGAAATACCAAGTTAGATGCGTTCATCTCCTTCCTTTTCACCTGCCTGCTCGGCCGATATAGCCCACAGGAGTCACTTCTTCCGAATGTACTAGACCAACACGTCTTATTGAAATAGGCGTCGCTTTCCCTCTGCGCGTAACGATTGGAAGCGTGTCCTCAATGAAGCAAAGTTACTGTTGGCTGATAGAATGAAACAACGTATAGCATCTTGCAAGTTCGGTTCTAGGGACTATTGGTGGCTCTGCAAGAGTGTGCTGAACAAAAGAAAGTCCCCAGTCCCTTCTCTATTCAATGAATTGAAGTCGTAACATCTGCAGTAGATAAGGATGAATGTTTTGCTCGGAAATTCTCATCCAACTCAATACGTGACTCATCGGATTACCCACTGTTGACCATGTTTGCCGTAGTCTTCGAATATAGAATTCAGTGCAGTACGTAATGTGTTCAATGGAACAACGCCAATATCACTAGTAGCAGCTGTTCTGTAATTTTTCAGGTCTTCGATATCAGAGGTTGGCAGTGAATATTCGGAGAAAGTAGCAGCTGTTCAGTAATTCTTTAAGTCTTCGATATCAGAGGATGGCAGTGAAGATTCGGAGAAAGTAGCAGCTGTTCAGTAATTCTTCAGGTCTTCGATATCAGAGGCTGGCAACTAATATTCGGAAATAAAAACATGGCCGCCTTTATACACGTCGCATTGAATATTCTGAACCTTCTGATTGGTTAACCCTTCTATTGGTGAACTATAAAATGAATCAGCTCATTTTGGCTAGCTCACTAGTACTTACAGGGTACCCAAAAATTCCAACACCTACACCTGATTTTCCCCTAGAACTGAGGCTATACTGAGTGGTATGTGCATAAACCTGTCACTGCTCTCGAACATTATTTCTAAATTAGACTCCCATTAAGCAAGTGGAAGTGACGGGTTACCAGCCGTCGTCCTAAATAAAGGTGCTCCCGAACTGAGTCCAGTTCTCTTCAAACTATGCAACTATTGCCTTCTTGTTTCCTGCTTGTTGGAAGTCCTCGTCTGCCGTCCCTGTTTTTAAGAAATATAGAGAATCTTCTGATCAGTCTATCGCTCTATTAGTCCCCTACCGTTTTTCGACAAAGTATTCGAGACTTTAATCAATGCTGAAATGGTTAAGCATCTCACTTTTTATGACTTTCTGTCAAACAATATAGTTTCCGTATTGCTTGGTCTAACGCTGACGTACTTACGGCCATAACTGAATATGTATATCAAGCTCTTGCGAATAGAAGCCAAGCACGGGCTGTGGCTCTAGGTATCTCAAAGGCGTTTGACAGGGTTTGACACGCTGGTGTTCTACGTAAGCCTCGAAGCTGCGGTATTACAGGACAATTATGATTTAATCTAATCGTTCCTATCAAGACGTGAAATGAAGGTCGTTCTGAACGAGCTCGCTTCCAGATCCTTTTACAAGAACGCTGATGTCCCCCAAAGCTCTATCCTGGGTCCTACACTGTTTCTGATCTTCATCAATAATCTTCCTGATGCCATCGGTCTCCAAGTAGGCATTTATGCAGCTGACACTACCATTTACTTTTGTTTCAATAGTAAATCCGCCAGCGCTGACAAGGTGAACCTGGTCGCTGCTCTTGAAAACGTCTTCCAATCAGTGGTTAACTGGGGCAGGAAATGGCTTGTAAATCTTAATACCTCCTAAACTAAACTGCTCTCATTTAACCACCATAGAGAAACTTCCCTGTGCCCCCATCAGCATGGATGATGTTTGACTCCAAGGAAACGACTTCAGTAGAAAACTTGAGCCAAGACTTTCACTCAAGTTTTCTACTACATTGAATTAATAGTTGCATCTACTGCAAGGATAATTGGTTCATTGTGTCGTGCCAGAAGGGTTTTTTCTTCTCGTCAGAATCCATCTTACATATCTAAA
Organism: Acanthosepion pharaonis; assembly: GCA_903632075.3. Taxonomy (NCBI): domain Eukaryota; kingdom Metazoa; phylum Mollusca; class Cephalopoda; order Sepiida; family Sepiidae; genus Acanthosepion; species Acanthosepion pharaonis. The sequence continues at coordinate 227,419 of CAHIKZ030001489.1, forward strand.
AATGTACTATTCGTCTGTACATTGAATATTGTATCCATAGCTGGTCTGGTGACCAATGCTGTTCATTTCGAGGCTCTTGACT
>CAHIKZ030001489.1:235000-290000 GCA_903632075.3 Acanthosepion pharaonis
GTGGACAATATCATTGCAGATGTAGAAGAGACCTGGGCAAATGAAGATAGAGAATTATTTATTCTTTGTAATCTAGAAACTTGCCGGAGAACTCATTGAAAACATTTTTAAAAAACAGCGCAAAAATAAGAGAAAAAGAACGAAATAATAAAGCACATGTAAATATGAAAATTTAAAATTCATACTTCTACTTAAAATTTGATTCTCCTTTGCCAAAAATGGAATGAAATTGAAAAAGAAAAGCCCATAAAAGTCAACTTTCGTATCAGCAATGTTATGTTTGGCACTAAGATATTTCAATTTTTTAGTCGATTTGGTGGTATACAGTCTTCTATGAAATTGTCAGCTTAAGTTGAATTGGATAAGCCAAACAAATACCAGGATGTACATAGTCGCAAATCCATTTATGCTGCTTCGAGGCAACCGCTTCAACACTGACACGCGCACAGACACACTAACTGACAAGTACACAGAAAAAGAAAGATGCAAGTATGCGCATGCGCAATTACTTTTAACTACACTCTTTCTCTCAATAACAATCTCCTTCGTCACAGCCCGTACGTCAGTAAAGAAAGCTAAAGAGACTAGATTATGTATGTATTTTTACTTAAGAAACCTGTACATCCACTAAATTTTCGATCGCTTTAGCTTATATTGGTTTATTTGTGTTATGACTTTTTATTTTTGCTTTTCTTTGTTCCCGCTACTTTTCTTGATTTTTGTCATAGTTATGTTTTATGTAAACATCTGTGTACAATACTCAGCTGTCAGCGTCTTACTAACGAAGTTAAGCTACTCCTAAGTAGAGGTAAATTGAGCAATTAAGAATGAAGAGAAAAGATGAAGAAGTTTTCCGAGTGGCTGTGACGGTGACGATGGTGAAAGCGTGATTGAAGTCGGAGGGGACGATTGTTTTCTCGGCCCTGCGAAAAGAAAGCCGCTTTGTGTTGAATAAACAATGGCGGATAAATAAGGCGTGCGGAAAGTTAAAGCGACCGGAAGAAGCGACAGGTTGAATAATGCCTTTAGAACGCAGTAATAAAGCATTTGAACAGGTTACTGTTTTGATTGCTTGTTTTTCCTCTTTCTGACAATGATCGCCTGCAACATTTGTCTTCTCTTTTTCTACCTCTTTGCTTTGCGGGCGCTTCTATTGTTCTCCATTCTCCTCTATTTCTCTTTTCCCACTTATCCTTCTTTAATTCGCGACTTTCTTTACTTTCTTCTTTTATACATTTTTCTTCTTCCATTCCCTTCATTAATTTTTATTTTCTTATCACCTTTCTTTCCTTCTTTCTTTCTTTCTTTCTTTCTTTCTTTCTTTCTTTCATTCTCTGTTTCTTTTCTTCGTAATTTTTTGTTTTTTTTCTTTCTTGCATTTATTTGTTCTTTCTATCTTTATTTTTCTTTACCTTTCTTTCTTTCTTTCTTTCTTTCTTTTTTTTACCGCATCTCATTCTTTATTTATTTTGTGATTTTTTGTTCTTTTTTCTTTCGTGCAGTTATTTGTTCTTTCTTTAATTACTGCATTCATTCATCTTTCCTCCTTTCGTTTTTTCAACCGTAATTGATTTTGTTCTTTTTATCCAGCATCTTTCTTTCTTTCGTTCTTTCTTTCTTTCTTTCTTAATTGCTTTTCCGTTTTCTTTCCTGAATTTATTCTTTCTTTCATTTATTCTCTACTGCATTCATTGATTCTTTTTCTTTGTTTCTTTCTTTCGTAATTGTTTTTGTCCTTTTTATTTCCTACATTTATTCTTTCTTTCTTTCTTTCTTTCTTTCTTTCTTTCTTTCTTTCTTTCTTTTCTGCCTTCGTTCTTACATTCTTTGTTGATTTCTCTCCCTACTTCCTTCCTCGTATTCCTCCCTTCCTTCCTTCATTCCTTCCTTCCTTCCTTCATTTCCTTCCTTCCTTCATTTCCTTTCTTCATTTCTTCCTTTCTTTCTTCCTTCCTTCATTTCCTTCCTTCATTTCCTTCCTTCCTTCCTTCATTTCCTTCCTTCAATCCTTCTTTTCTTCCTTTCTTCATTACTTTCCTTCCTTTTTTTCTTCCTCCCTTCCATCCTTCATTTCTTCCTTTCTTCATTTCCTTCCTTCCTTTCTTCCTTCCTTCATTTCCTTCCTACCTTCCTTCCTTCATTTCCTTCTTTCCTTCCTTTCTTCATTTTCTTCCTGCTTTTCTTCCTTCCTTCATTTCCTTTCTTTCTTCCTTCCTTCCTGCCTGTCTTCCTTCATTTCATTTCTTTTTTTCTTTCTTCCTTCCTTTCTTTTTTCATTTCCTTCTTTTCTCCCTTCATTCATTTCCTTCCTTCCTTTCTTCATTTCCTTCCTTCTTTTCTTCCTTCCTTCATTTCCTTTCTTTCTTTCTTTCTTTCTTTCTTTCTTTCTTTCTTTCTTTATTTCCTTCCTTATTTCCATCCTTCCTTCATTTCCTTCCTTCCTTCATTTCTTTCTTTCCTTTTTTATTCCTCCCTTCCTTCCTTCATTTCCTCCCTTCCTTCATTTCCTTCCATCCTTTCTTCCTTCCTTCATTTCCTTCCCCCATTCCTTCATTTCTTTTTCTTCATTTCCTTCCTTCCTTCATTCATTTCCTTCCTTTCTTCATTTTTTCCTTCCTTTCTTTCTCCTTTCCTTCCTTCATTTCCTTCCTTCTTTTCTTCATTTCCTTCCTTCCTTTCTTCATTTCCTTCCTTCCTTTCTTCCTTTCTTCATTTCATTCCTTCATTCCTTTCTTTCCTTCCATCATTTCTTCCTTCCTTCATTTCCTTCCTTTCTTCTTTCCTTCCTTTCTGCTTTCCTTCCTTCCTTTATTCCTTCCTTCCTTCCTTTCTTTATTTCTTTCCTTCCTTTCTTTCTTCCTCCCTTCCTTTCTTCATTTCTTTCCTTCCTTTCTTTCTTCCTCTCTTCCTTCCTTCATTTCCTTCCTTCCTTTCTTCCTTCATTTCCTTGCTTTACTTCTTCCTTCCTTCCTTTCTTCCCTTCCTTCCTTCCTTCCTTCCTTCCTTCCTTCCTTCCTTCCTTCATTTCCTTGCTTTACTTCTTCCTTCCTTCCTTCCTTTCTTCCCTTCCTTCCTTCCTTCCTTCCTTCCTTCATTTCTTCATTTCCTTCCTTCCTTTCTTTATTTCCTACCTTCCTTCCTTCATTTCCTCCCTTCCTTAACTCATTTGTTTCGTCTATTGTTATTTGTACTTCTCTTCTTTTTTTTCTTTACTTCTTTTCTCTCATTAATTTGCGCTAATTAACCGTTACATTTTTCTTTCAATTCGTTAAAATCCATCCATATATACTCTTTCATTTTTACGCATTTTGAATTCAGCCCAGCATCAGTCGTAACTTTCTTTGTAGTTTGCGTAGCGTGGCGGTAAGTCAGTTCATGTCTCAGAAGTAGTTTACCAGAGTAGTGCTCTGCTGTTTAAACTGGGCGCCACGGTGCACTGGTATTCTTCAAGATGAAATTAAGTGCGCAGGGAAAAAAGTATGATTACATTTGAAAATTTGAAAATTTCCAACTGAAATTCGTAATAAAGTTCATATATGGCTGTCAGCTACAAGCGAATAAGATGATTGATTTCGATAAAGTATCGACACGTTGTATATGTTGGATAACAAGAAGTGCATGAAGACAGATTAAGCCGGGTTATATTGGGTTGGGGATCCTTAGTTTCGTAGTTGGCCGGATGAGGTTTATGTAAAAAGGAGACTGAAGCATTTCTATATGCTCTAAAGTTCGGCATGAGTAAGATAAATTTTTGGGAATTACTCGTATAGTGAGTGTGACCCGCACAGATGACCCATTAATGTGGCCACATGTGAAATTGAAATGAATATAATGAATAAGAAAAAGAATGTGTATATATTTCGTCTTTTGGTATATTTTAATCACTTCACCTCCAAGTAAGGTGATAATGCCACTAAGACGCAAAGTGTTACTGGGAGAAAAAGAGAATGCGAAGACTTTATGAGAAGGAACCGGAAACACAATCCTAGACCAGAAACAAGGGATAAACCTCTATATCTGCCCCAAAGACGGGTAAGGAATGGTTTATTTTTTTTTTTTTATATCATTGTCTTTAATTCTTAATTTAATTTTATTCTTCGCATCTTCCTCAGATTTGTCAATTCTTCTTTATTCTTTTTGCTGTTCTTTTGTATAAACATGTGACGGAAGCAAAAAATAATTGATTCATTCGTTTTTTTTTTTTACGGCTTGGTAACCCTTTGCAGGAAAAAGAAGATATATTTAGATTGCTAGAATTGTTTTAGATAATAACAGTCCCACTAATTAATATTAGGTTGGTGCAAAAATAATGACGTAATAATGTCGTTTTTTGACGTATTTTTTAACGTCAAAAAACGACATTATTACGTCATTATTTTTGCACCAACCTAATACATAGCTGAAGGGAGAAGAGAATAATCCAGGACGTATACTGTGTGCAAACCGCCTGCATCAGGATAGAGAATGCATTCAATAAATATGTAGAAATAGAAAGCGGTATAAAACAAGGATTAGTATTCTCACTGTTCCTTTACAGTGAAATGATCCTGAGAGAATTTGAATTCCTATCAGGATTCAATATTGGCGGCAATAAATCTTTAAAAAATAGATATGCTGATGACACAGCGTTTATAGAAGACACAGAAAGGAGAATACAGAAATGCCTTTAGAAGGTTGTAAAGGAAAGAGAGAAGAAAGGACTAAATGTCAATTGTAAGAAGACAGAATGTACATTGTCAGCAAAAAAGAAGAGTGTGAATTAAAAATTGAGGAGGCCAAAACGAAGCAAATGTAAATATTTAAAGGAAGTGTTTTAACATGGAAAATACGACACTGAAATCCGAAGGTGCATTGGGATAGAGAAAGAGGCTTTCTAAAAGCTAAGCAAAGTATGAAGAAACAGGAAAATGCTGGACAATCTCATCACGGATGAAGAGGAGACTTGGGGCAACAGAAATGGTGTTCTACAAAAGGACTCTGAGAATACTATGGACTAAACATGTGAAAAATGATGAAAAGGGAAACGAAAGGGACGCTTATTATTAACATCAGAACGAGGCAGGTGAAATGTCTACGACACATAATGAGGAAAGAGGGTTCGTGTCTGAAGGATTTATCCAGGTCATTTTGGATCCTTCTCTGGTCTTCTTCATTAGTAATTCTGTTGAAGAAATACTCGAGCGTCTGGGAGATATGAGCATGTAGCCGCTGTTTTATCCAACGATTGTACTGGATTCTCTCTCGGACAAGGGCGTGTCCCGCTTTCTCTGCGACTCGACGAGCTCTCCTTGAATTGACGGGAAGTCTTGGTGCCAAGCCTGAAGGGATGAGTTGTAGGTCTCTGCATCTTTGGATCCTGTCACTGGATCTAACCAACGCCTTTATCCACTGTGCCATGTGTCCTTGAGAGTGTGAGTTCAATACCTGGTTAAGGCAGTGGAGAACTTTCAGAGGGAATTTAACAGGAGATAACTGATAACTGGCATCCATCAAACATGGCACGTGGAACTAGAACAGTCTACCCCAGTGAGCGAAATAAAGGGTTCAGTTCGACATTCCAACCACCTGAAGAAGGCCGGAGCGTACAACGGCCGAAACGTTGTGATAAATATGGCGACAAGATGAGGACAATAGTCCGAATAATGTAAATAATGTACGGACCCGATATACCAAAACTATGGAGACAAATTCAAAAATCCTACCAAAAACTGGCACGAATATCGAACCATCTGACATTCCTACACCGATGCAGAGACCTACTACTCATCCCTTCAGGCTTGGCACCAAGACTTCTCGTCAATTCAAGGAGAGCTCGTCTGGTCGCAGAGAAAGCAGGACACTCCCTTGTCTGAGAGAGAATCCAGTATAATCGTTGTATAAAACAGCGGCTACAAGCTCATATCACCCAGACGCTCGAGGATTTTTTCAACAGAATTACTAATGAAGAAGACCAGAAAAGGATCCAAAATGACCTGTAGGAAAGAGGGCTTGGAAAATTTGACAATGATATGACATATTGAAGCAGAGGACAGCTCATGTAAATGGTTGTCAAGACAGGGATTAGGAAAGACAGAGAAAAGACAAAATTTACGAAATATAAACCTCGAGAAATTGTGGAGAGCCATGATAGACCACGTCCTGAAGGGACACGGTTCATAGAAGAAGAAGAACGCTTTCACTTTTCAGGCTGCATCAACATGAATGCATTATGTAACTGGCCTGAGACGATGACAAAATAAACTTTGCAATCAGAGACCATCAGAGAAGCCAGGTGCATCAGCGGGTTCACTTGTGTGAAGTCCTAGCTACCAAGCGCAGAAATGTACCTCAGTTTGATGTCAACGGAGCCCCCACTCTCAGACATAGAAACTGGCCTTTCGACACAGCTGCACTGGAGAGGAGCACGCTTGAAGCAAACAGGATGACAGGTAGAGATTTTCCAAGCGTTGCTTAGATGTGGCACAAGGCCGAAAGTATGGGGCATCCAGTGAGAATCGCACTCACTTTTTAGTAGTACCTGATCTAGCAAGAAAAGCTTGCTAACCTTTACACCACGCCTCGGTGCACAGTGATTTTCTAATCCAGGCTTAGATGTGGCGCAAGGCCGAAAGTGTGGGGCACTCAGTGAGGATCGAACTCACTACTCAGTCGTAATTGATCTAGCAAGACAAGCTTTCTAACCATTACACCAGGCCGAGGTATCCTAAACAGGATGACAGGTAGATATATAAGCAACCATCACAGAGGGAAGAATAGTGAGACTCATACAGACTTGGGTGTATGTAGAATCTACGTTCGGAGAAAACCCCGCGGCCACACTGAGAGTTGCCGAAAGTAATTGTTGACAATAATGATAGCTTAATCTTAATCTTTAATATTGTTAAACTGTATGTCTATAACATTACATAAGTAATTACTTAGTGTCTAAGATAGTTGTACTTTGCCCACTAGTGCTATTTGTCTAGTATATGAGTACAAATAAGAGGGAGGCTTTTAAATGGCAATTTTCAATTCCTTTTTTATTATAAAGTGGAACAATTTTTCACAAGTTTTAATCAGATTGAAGATCAACAAGGTAAACTTCATAAACTTGTAAAATCTACAATGCCAGTAGAGTACGTCTATTTATGTAGGCAAAATTTTCCACTTGTCTAACTCTAGTAAATACCGAGAACGATAGAAAATAAGAAAATGTGTTTTTATTGTCGCAGCTTCTTCCTTGGGTTTTCCACATATTTTCTTTCTTTAATTGTTTAAAAAATCTCATGGGACCCCACGGCATTGCCTCTTGTCACTTTTTATCTTATTTATTTTTACCATGAAGAAAAAATTATTTTATATCGGAAGTGATTCATGCATTTCGCCTTTGGTCATAAATTAACTCAAAAGTTATACTAAGACTTTTTAGAGGAATGTTCCCTTTCGAACCCAGAGACGATCACATTCACATTATACATTTGATCTGTGAATGAGTCTTACATAAATTCTAAAAAATTCTCTCTCTCTCTCTCTCTCTCTCTCTATATATATATATATATATATATATATATATATATATATATATATATATATATATATATCGAAACATAATATGCATATATGTAAATACACATTCATATATTTCCATATAACTATCGATTTTTATACTTACTCTTTTTTGGGTGCGAAACTTTTCTGAAATTATTCCAATTTTTTTAGCAATTTCATTTTAAGTTTAAATTAAATCTTTCCTTTTTCTGTACTTACATCCCTCTGTTCATGTGCACTTACTGTTCATATATATATATATATATATATATATATATATATATATATATATATATATACGTACGTTTCTGTTTATACATGTGTCTTCCACTTTCTTTATTTAAGTTCACCCGCTACAAAAGTTCGAGAGCGACTCAAGGTAGATGGTTTCAGTCGAAATGTTAATTTTTAACGAGGGACGTCATATGAATGGAAGAGAAGGCGGTAAGAAGCGAGGTGTAGAATATGATGATAAGGAGGCTAGACAACGACTTACACTTAACCTGATGTCAAGATTGAAGTGTTCAGAGAAAACAATCACGTGAGAGTTCATGCCACAAGGTAGCAATTCTTGGGGAAAATGTGTCTGAGTTGAATTTTTTTTTCTTACATGTGGAATAAGGCGAAAATGTGGATGATTCGGCTCCTAAACAATGGCATGATGTGTCTTAGCTGTAAATGTGTGAAGCGATGAAAATAAAGAAAGGAACTCATCTGAACATTTGCCATAGAAATAGCGACAGGTTGACGACAGGTTTACGGCTGTGTGGAAAGAGATTGCATTGTGGAAAATAAGTCTTCCCCCATAAGATTTCATCAACTATTTTGACCTGATCGCATAAACGATCTTGAACTCGAAGGTGAGGATTGGGAAGTTCCAATTGAGATATAGCAGCGATACGCCATTTTTTTTTGTCTAATCTGACTTTTACAAAGATATAGCATAATAGAAAGATGAAAATAGTCCCAGGAGCAGTAGAATTAACCGCCTATTTATCGAACATCTTTAGCAAAGAACTGAAAGTTTGGAAGGAAATATCTGTGTCGTTAGCCTGTGCTCATTTTAATTTACTTGGAGGAAAGCAATCCTAAAACCAATCTTGCATCTCAGTGGCTTTATTTCCTTACTTGGTGATAAAAAATCAGGAGTCATACGTGATACACTTATGGACAATCATGTTTCTTTCGAGTCATGACTGAATATTTTCCAGTAGTAGATTTCTATTTCTTTCTGCTATGGAAAAGATATAGAATCCAGGGGGAGTTGGATTCTGACCTTTCTCTGGGATATTAGTACGTAAGTGAATGTAGTGAGCTCGACTAGAATTCGAACTCGGCTGTCCGATTTCCGAATCCGAGCCGCAGTCGATTACACCACTGTCCAGAGCAGCCAGTACAGAAATCCCAAAGTATGCCCTTAGAAAATCTCAACCCATCCCAGTTCAAGACTGAAAATTTAATTTAACGTTATCGAAGTAACGTCTGATATGAATATGAAAATAATTTTTTCATACTTAAAATAACTGTTTACTCAGTACTAAAATCCGTCGCATATTATCGGCTGTAGAAGGTATGTGGCTTCGGGGAACTTCTAACGTTTGATCTTCTTCGATTTTCTACTTTCCGTCTTCTTATTCCAGCGTTTTTATAACTAACTAGCAGTAGAGCTTGGCGTTGCCCGGGGATGTAACAATAAGAGATAGATCAAGTATCGACCATCATAAAGACTGAAAAATAAAATTGACAAAGATTATTGTTTAAGGTTGACGGACACGCAAGTCTTAATTATTTTTTTTTTTACGAATTGGTCAAACCCAAACTCAAACAAAAACATTGTTTTCAATCGTTATGAGTCTACCGATTGAATAGAATTTTTCAATTTTATTATAAACAATTGTCTTGTAAATGGAATTTTTAAAGCATTCTGAATGTAAAAAAATAAAGAAGAAAGTGTGCAAGACAATAAGAAACACTACCTGCCAAAAAAAGTGAAGTTTTGTTGAAATCGGTTGAAAAATGTAGGAAATTCGATCCCATATATAAACGAACACACACACACACACACACACACACACACACACACACACACACACACACACACACACACACACACACACACTCACAACCTGGGTTTATAATAAGTATAACTCGATATGAGTTGTCCCCCTTTCATTCTCGAAACAGCGATGCCTCTTAAACGTGTTTTCAAATTGATTTCGTGCAAAAACAATCGTGTTTTTCAATTTGTGGCACTGTCAGAACCACTGCAAGGTCATTTTACGTAGTCCTGTGAAGTTTTGTTGAAATCGGTTGACAAATGTAGGAAATACGATCCAATATATAAACGAACAGACACACACACACACAACATTGTTTTATAATAAGTATGATTAACATCCGGGTTTTGTGCTTAGCATTAGAGGCCACGTATAAATACGGTTTTGAAATGCTGATTTTCAAGGCAAGTATTTCCTGCCTGATTAGGAGGTGGCACAATACCACGTTTCTCACTCGGCGGTGCCGTTATAATCCGAGTAAATATCAGAAATGTAAACATTATAAACTTGTAAAATCCATAATGCCCGTGCAATAGGCGTGTTTATGTAATCGGTCCCGTTAGCGACTGTGGCATGCTAGCGACAAGAAAATATCTAGTGGCTGGAGAGACAGCCGAAAAAAGTGGATAAAGTCTTTTCCGAAGAGTAAGATTCAAAATAACCTCCACTGCAACAGTATACCTTACATTTTGCATAAATTCAGTTGGATTGACTTCCTGTGTATGTCGACAAAACCACCGGTATCCTCTGCATTCGGGGGCCTATGTGGTCATGTTCTAGGTCAGCCCTCAAGATTTTTCGACGTTCTGAAATGATACCTGACGTAATTTTCCACGTAACCCGAAACTCACTGTCGTATGGTCGTATCATTGGCGAGTAAACCCGTTCTTCCATTCAGTTTTTCCGGTGAGTAGACTGGTTATACACCCAGCAGATTTTTTTTAATCGAATTCACCTCAAGCAAGGAAATAAAGCCACTAAGACGCTATTAGAAAAATAGAAACTTTCCTAAAGAACAAGAACAAAAGAAGAGTAATCAGGAGGACATTAGATAGCGATTGACATTGCATTGGAAATTTTGAAGATTAAAGTAGATCGGAAATCATGGAAACAGAAGAGAGTTCCATAAGCGAGAAGTGCGAGAAAAGAAACACTTAGCATAGAACTTACGGTTACATCTAACCAACTCAACGTCAAATTGGTGTGACCTCGTCAATAGTCTTGTACTGAGCTTAAATTCATAAAGTCTATGTGCCATAGCGAAGAGCTTATCCGAACCGTTGATATTAAAAGTATTTATAGAAAAGGCACAGGGAGGCAACTTAATGGCGGTAGGAAAGTGACTGAAGACGAGACGCCATATGAGGACCAATGATATTGCTGATTCTTCTTTGAATTTTATTTAGGATCTCTAGATGTAAAGAAGAGGGACCAGACCATATGTAACAGCAATATTCTAAGCATAGAGGAATGGCAGGCTTAGATAGATTCTAGAGAGAAAAAATGTCTCTCCCGGCATAGTGAAACAATATATTTAGCAGCTAAATTAGCAGTAGATTCTATATTTCCACTTCATGTCAGCCGAGAATTTTAACGCGAAAAGGTGTAACGAGTCACTCTCCTGGAGGTTAGCATTCGCCATGTTGATGGAAGGCAAAAAAAAAAAAGAAGGTTTCTCAGATGATTAATAAAGAGCAGTTTAGCTTTGGAGGCATTAAAATTAACAAGCTATCTTTTGCCCAGCTTAACAACAGACTGAAGATGGTTTTTGACATCAGCCGCAGATTTGGGTTTGTTGGACAAGATTACTTTCGAGACAGAAGTAAATGGTTGTTTCATCAGTTGAGAGGACAGTATTGCGAAGCTCAGCAATAGCTTGTTGCTCACATTTGCGAGGGAAACGAGTAAGGAAATCCACGATTTAAGTACGGGATTGAGCAATGAAAAATGTGAGAATTTGAATGCCGGCAACATCGGTGGCAATAGAATGTTTAAACCACGTGTTGTCATGTGCATTAAAATCACCAAACACGAAGATGTTCGTATTAAAAGAAACCTTCTAAAGAGCAGAGGAACCTGCTTGTAGGGCGTACGGTCAACGTCCGTGTAGCTAAACGAGTTAGACTGGACTCCATAGCTTTATATGCAACCAGTGTGGTGATGATGCGGCATCACTGATCGGAGAACGGATATTTCCCCTGATGGAACCAATGGCCACGTGTCCGTGAGCAAAGTAAGCATTCGAGTTACTGGACACTGGACCAACAGTGTAGTCAATTTTTGGCAAATATATCATACTAAAGTGAACAGTGTTATCGCAATTTGATAAAACTACGAAAGACAAATGTTATCCTTTTCTGAAGTCTGTACGTATTGGGGCGGACACTATATATATATATATATATATATATATATATATATATATATATGAACAAATAAGTAAAAAACAAAAACAAATCTATTTCCATACCTGATGATGTCTGTATGCACAGATCAAAGCGTGTAAAAAAATAAGAAAAGACCTTATGCAACTGGAATTTATAAACAGGGATCATAACATTCATCTACAGGTTCGGGGTTAATGTACTTTATTAAATTTGTTTGCGAGGATGTATTCTCGGCATTTATATCATTAACTTTTATATCTGTTTTTTTTTTTGTATGAATGAGTCATATAATATATATATATATATATATATATATATATATGGTGTTACACAATTTTTGAAAGAAAATGATCGGACACAAATCAAGGATCACTAATGATAGAATAATAGAAATTACATTTATTGAAAGGTAAAAAGATAGCATTTTAGGATCTGCAACCATTTAGTCTCAAATATAAACGTAAAATGTCAAGAGGAGCCCTAGATTTTATGCTCCAGATATTCGCCGATCAGTTGTAGACACTGTTGAATGTAGCGTGCAAAGTTGTTGATAAAGTGCGACCATTCCTTGTGGCGAGGAATCTGTTGCCCTACGATCATCACAAGTGGCATGGTCTTCAAAGTTCTTGGCCAACGTGTAAATTTGACTCCCGGTCGGAATTGTGTTGAAATTGAAGTTCCTTCTGTATCTTGTTGGAACAATCTTGAAAGATTTTGTTTCATAATATGTCTTCACACAAAAGATCTATCGTCCATGGCATGATTTTGCTATATTTGGTTGAATATATGAAAATCTTAACTATTTCTCAGCAATAATCTGAAAAGAAAGAGAATAAAGTCAACATCGCAGATCTGGGAGGCCGCTGTTTTGTTTCAACAATTGTGACACATCATATATATATATATATATATATATATATATATATATATATATATATATATATATATATATAATGGACTCTCCTGTCTTTTTTGACGTATGAGGATCTGCCAGCTTTTTGATTCAATTATGAAAGTTTATGCGCTAATCTTAAGTGGCATTTAAGACCCGCTAGTGATTTACAAAGGAGGCCACATATGGAGCAAGTGTGATGATAGTTAGATTGGCTGACATATATATATATATATATATATATATAGAAAGGGAGAGAAAGAGAGAGAGAGAGAGGTTTCTGAGACGAGGTATTGTTGTTATTTACACTATGTACATCGTTCGGACTATTGTCCTCATATTTATTGCCACATTTCCGGCGTTTCGGCCGTTGTATCCTCCTACCTTCTTCAGGTGTTATACGTTGGAATGCCTTTTTTGGATAATGGTACTGAGATATCCTAAAAAAAACATTGCACCTGGAATTAAAACAATCTAAATGGTTTGATTCAAAAATCTAACGTACATTACCCGGAGAAGTAGGTCAGACATTATAATTTTTCTTTCGTCTTTGAATGTGGTTATAAAGATGAGGAAAAATATTCCGATCGATGGAAATAATGTAAATAGTTACAATACCACATCTCAGAAAAATACACAGAATTCCCCACTCTCTATGGAAATATATATATATATATATATATATATATATATATATATATATATATATATATATGGAATATATATATATATATATATATATATATATATTCCATATCATCTTTTTAAACTACTGTCATTGTGAAAAGTTTAGTGGTCTCAGTCCCTTATCCTTAGATGGTGAATTTGTCATCCTTATTAGATGTCATAAATTTTTGACGTTTTCCTCCGCTTGGTAAATATATTTAAGAAGTTGTCTGCCCACAATGCATATAAGCGTGTATATATTATTGTCTGTGCGTACTTTTATAGATTTATTCGAAACAAGATCTCGAAAGATCCCCCATCCCTCCCGAATAATTCCCATTCTCTGCAGGCGACAGACGACTCCCGGGAAATCAAACAGCTTTTAAATGAATCGGTTGAATGCGGAATTCATAATTTGATTTCCGTGTTTGAACTGAAAGGAAATGGCAAATAAACAAAGACCCAGCTTATATTGAGAATTTATTCGGATAAATGTGTTGAATTCATTGAAAAATAAGAAGAAAGACGTACAGAAAAAGGACGAAATATAAATAAAGAAACAAAAGTACGAATATAATAAGAAATAGACACAGAACCAACCCTGGGAAAAAAAAATCGACGAGTGGTTTCTAGTAACTCTTCTTAGCGGGTTCATGCCTCTGTGTTTTGATCGTGTATCATTAGTAGGTATCGACAAAGAGGAACGCTTATCGGCATAACCATTCAGTGAAAATTGATTGATTGTTTTTTTAACTGCTTACCAACCCTTTTTAATCTGATTTTTAACGAATTCTACGAATGAGGTTCAAGCTGCTCAGTTCCTAGGAACCGACAGCCCAGCACATATGATTTGATTATAGTGGTGAAGGCTTTGTGCAGAACCAACTACGGTTTTTGAAGGGCCGGATACAGAGACCTGGTGCCCTACGTGCCACAAGGTCCCGCAAACGACCCTCCGCAGGTTTTGAATACAAGGTTGTCTTTTTTCCAAAGCATTTCTAACCCAGTCTGTCCTGCTATTTACCCATAGCTAGAGGGAGAAGAAGAGGATTCACACCTTTCTAAAGGGTATTAGAGTAGCACGTAAGTAATGGATTCGATTGGAATTCGAACTCGGCTCTCCGATTCCGCAATCCGAGCCGCTATCCTCTTGTGCCTCATATTTAACTGCTTAAGCAACCTTTTTTTTTATTTTTTATTTTTTAACTGTTTACCAACCTTTTATTAATCTGTTTTTTAACTGCCTACCAACCTTTTTTTAATCTGCTTACCATTCTTTTTAACCTGTTTTTAACTGCCTGCCAACCTTTTTTATCTGCTTACCATTCTTTTTAACCTGTTTTTAACTGCCTACCAACATTTTTTATCTGATTACCATTCTTTTTTAACCTGTTTTTAACTGTCTACCAACATTTTTTTATCTGCTTACCATTCTTTTTTAACCTGTTTTTAACTAATTACCAACCTTTTGTGTGTTATTTAAAGACGAAACCTATTTCGTATTTTTTTTAATCAGTTCACGCTAAGTAACACGATAATTCCCCTAAGAACAAAAGGGCTATTGAAAATGAAAGACAATGAAAAGAGGAACCGGAATCCTAATTCTAAGCACTAAACAAGGAGACTGAAGAGAAATATTAACTTATCTACTCCTATTGAGGTAAAATAAATAAATAAATTGAAAATAAAATTTCAGGATTTAGGCTGAAATGTTAGAAGTATAGAGTCGAAGTAAACGTTAGAAAAAAAATGGAAACCCAATGCTAAACAGGAAACAAGAGATAAAACTCTACTAATGTTCAAAAGATCGGGGTGGAGTGTGAACCGGACATGCATACATCTCAAGCGGTCCCCCATCTGAGGACTAGATCGGGTTTGACGATAATTCACTTCGGTGATCGAACGAGAACTAGCGTTTTCAGCGTGATTTAACCTTTGGCCTATCATAAAGGGGGTCGATGAATGAGCTGAATGCCTTGTAAATAAAGAAATTACGTTGACTTAATTTTGTATTACTGAAAAAATGAGCGTCTTTCATGTACGAATATAAAATTAGAGGTACTAAGGGCTTCTAGAAACTGGCGTATTAGGCAAATTTAATATGTGATTTGCAGGCCGAGGACACTAAAATCAACTATGCGCGGAAGTTTTAATATCTGGGAAGTGTTTTGACGGAGGACAGTGGGCGCGAGGCTGAGATCCGAAGACGGGTCGGTGTGCCCAAGGATACATTCCAAAAACTGGGCAGACTGTTACGAGACAGGAGGATTTCTTTGGTGACAAAGAAAATAGTACCGAGCTGCTATGTGACGTCTGTCCTATACATGGAGAGAATGTGTGAGCCACGATGAGGTCTTGGAGAGGATGCAAACAAGGAGGAACCTTATACTTAACAAAAGGAAGAGGCAGATGAAATGTCTGGGACACGTAATGAGAAAGGAGGACCTGGAGAATCTGATACTCACAGATCGAATAGAGGGGAAAAGAGACAAGGGAAAGCAACGCATAACATACCTGGCAGCCTTAAGCAAATGGAACGTGGTCTTGGGGAGTTCGTAGAGGCACGAAACTTACTGAGAGCCACAAGTGATAGGGTGAAGTGGAGAGCCATGATCGCCTACGCCCTGAAAGGACAAGGCACATAAAAAGAAAGAAAAGAATAATTCCGGTTTGGAATACTGAATGAATATCGAATTTTTTATTACTAATATTCACACAATACAAGAGCCAAGAGCCACTCAATGTAGAAGGTTACTTTGTGGTGTTATACTAGCGTAAGAAAGGGCAAGAAATGAAGTTCTTAGGGGTTATGCTGGAAACATAATAGCCAACTCTAGACTTGAAGGGAAGATTTAATTAGTGAATAACCTTTCAGAGTTCAAGCAGAGACGTCTAAATATAGTGTGGGAGTAGACTTCAGAAGGATCCGGAAACCCAATCCGGAACAGGAAACAAGGGATAAACCCTTACTCCTGTTCAATAGACCGAGCGGGCGTTTGAACCGGACGATAGGCGAACCTGTTTACTTCTAGTCATAAAGAGAATGAAGTCGCCGCATTGTTTGCTTTAAGAAAATTAAGCTTATTTTTTGTAACTTTGAAGATAGTTCCTCAACATAGATCTTAATACAAAGCGGAGACTGAAGCAAAAATAGTTAAAAACAATGAAACATTTTCTATCTATCTATCCATCTATGTTTTCTTTATCCCTCTCTCACTTTGTCTCTGTCACTGTCTGTCTGTCTGTCTGTCTGTCTGTCTCTCTCTCTCTCTCTATATATATATATATATATATATATATATTGGGCAATATATGTTTTTATATTATAAAGAGGTAATCATACAAAAAATTAAATAGTAATATTAATGTAATTAATGGCAAAATCTCTTCGCTAACAGACTTAATAAGCCATTAACTTACTGACAGTCCATTGAATAATGCGATCCTTATATGTAAAATTGTTGTCAGATGTTGCAAGTTAATTATTGTTGTTAGTAAGTTAATTACATTAACATTACTATTTAACTCTTTGTATGATTACCTCTTTATTATATATATAAATATATATATATATATATATATATATATATACTTTTCATTTTTCATTTCAACTTTTGGAAGTAAAGTCTGATGATCCAGAAAAAAATTTAAAAGGGTTGTGGTGAAATAACTTATTACATGGAACCTTAAAGTGATCTGTTTTATTCAAATATATATATATATATATATATATATATATATATATATATATATATATAACATCGGCAACAGTCGAGATCATATTGACACTATTTAATCGATAGCTGAGGGGAGATAAGATCTATATTCTAAAAGAGATCAATACAGAGTAGAGCAATATTATTTAGTTTAGGATATTCCACCGAAAACGTACAAATTGCTAAACAATTGCAGTCTGTAGAACTTAGGATTAGCAAGCACTCATCGGAAACATAGCGGTGCTTGTTATAAACTTTTAAAGAATAGTGGTTATAATTACGCTGAAATCTAGTTTAGAAAATATGATTAAAGTGGAACATAGAAAAGAAATAGAAATAGGAAGATAATTTGGCACATTCCACCATTTAATCAATTAGTCAGTACTAAGTTAGACCAGAAGTTCATCCATTTGACTGATAGACATTTTCCTAAAAGTAACCCTCTTAATAAAATATTTAACAGAAACACATTAAAATCAAGTTGTAGCTGCACCACTAATCTTGAGGATATTATAAAGTTACACAATAATACAATTTTAAATTAATTTTATACAAATTTCATAATCTGGATCATAACACTTTCTAAGATAAATATTAATGATACTGGCCAATGTAATTGTAGGAATTCTGATCATTGCCCATTGCTAAACAAATGTTTAACTAAATCTCTGGTTTGCCTTAGTACTATCTCTACAATAGAAAATCCGACGGTTGTAAAATCCTATATTGGTAGTGATGAGAATTCTTTTAAGACTAGGTGGTATCAACATATCTTGTTCTTTACCAACGCTATTTACAGAAATAAAACATCACTTTCTAAATATTTTTGGAGCTTAAAAGATTATAATAAAACTCTTAAGGTGAAATAGAAAATTTTTAAAACGGTACGGACATGTAGATCTTTATGATAACCCTGTTTTCTGTGTTTAATCGAAAGCATCAGATTTTTTAACAATTTAGTCAAACTTTGGAATTTGATAATACTTTTTCTTATATTTTAGTTGTACTGCGTTGCATTATATATGGCTTATCTTTCTATTTGTAAGATTAATCTGGATTTAATATAATTTTGTATTAATTTCCTGCTAGTATTAGTAACATCTTGTACAGATGTATTGGTATTTAGTTGCTATTTTTTGACATTTTACATTGATTGATTAGTGTTCTTAACATATCATATGAAAGATCTTTAGTTGCATATTAATTTACCAAATAATTCTATATGTTTAAATTATTTACTAGTTTCTTAAAGAAGTCATTTATTTATCAACTACAAAAAAATATGTAGTAAATTCACAAATCATATAACTTGTTTAGCATTTTGTTAAATTACCAATCTACCCACCTTTTAATTCTTAGGAAACAACATTGTATAGGTTGTTCATTTCATGTAACCATATCCGCTTTAAGTTTATGCCTAGCTGCCATTAGCTGTCAATCTACGGGTCATTCATAAAAATGATTTTTAATTTTTGTTTCTTCGTTTAGTTTAAATTTAACGCAGGTCATATTTGATTGGTTGATCAGTGTAAAGGTCACAAACTTTATAACCCCGTTTTTTTCTTTATTTTTTTTCGAATAAAAGAGGTTGTATTTTGCTTTTAATTCTACATAAATCGTTCACTCGCAAGTAATTTACAATCGGCTGATAAATCCATCTTCTTTCCCATAGCTGGGAAAGAAGAGATGGATTTATACGTTTTATAGGGTATTTGTGCGTAAGTGAATATATTAAACCCAACTGGTTATGGGACACGACTCTCCGATTAACAATTATGAGCCATTAACCATGACACCACCCGCATAACCAAGGTTACACAAACTGGTATTCTTAAGGGTTACCTATGTAGGTACTAAACACTATCATAACTAAACATAAGAAAAAACACGTATCTATCTATCTATCTATCTATCTATCTATCTATCTATATATATATATATATATATATATAAAGTGTTAATATAAATTAAATGATGAGATATTAGTAAATGTATATGCGTGCGATAGGGTGTGTACGCAGATAAGCATATAAATATTTATTTAATAATTAATTAATTTATTTTATTTAATTAATTGTGCAAATACGGATCAATGTAGGTAAAAAGACCTATGAATTTTATATTAATAAATACAGATATACCTACACTCGTAGTGCAACTTTTCATGGTTTCATGGTTTCCAAAACCGTCAGGCACATATGGCGAATGGGCCACTTATTGCAGATTTTTTTTTTAATACTGGGTCTCATGGGAGGAAGCCTAAATCAAAGCTCAAAGTGAATATAAACCCAATATAAGCGTTATAGTAAAGTTTAATTGTAACTTTGTGTGTATGTATAGGAAACTGTGAGAAGGTATATCGCTTTTGTTCGAGTTTGCTCACTTAATTATAGTAACATTATCTGTCTTTATTTTAGAGTTTAATTAAGCATCGATGTTTTAACAAAAATATAATAGAAAACAGAAAGAACCCATTTCCTTACTAAGAACAGATTGGCTATTCAGAAATAAAACCTTTCTCTCCAGTATTAAACAAACATTGGCAATAACGCCTGAAGTAATCCACTATTTATAGGTCGTTCTTAAGGCATGTGCTTGGCAAATTAGCATTCGCTCGAAATTAAGGCCTGTCGGGGGACGAATATTTTCTGTGAAAATTTCTCGGACATTCAGGCCGGTAAATGTTTTAATCTACTTAAATATTTGTATCTATAAAAAGAATATATAAACATAAAAAATGTCTTTATATATATATATATATGAGAAAAAAGTGTGTATATATAAGCAAAGTGTATATATATATGTAAAAATATACATAAATCAAAAAGTATATATTTTCCTTTTATTTTTTTATTCGTCAAGGTACTTTAAACTTAGTTATTTGTAATTTTCTTTTTTCAGTTGGAAAATGTATGTAGTTGCGTCAAACAATCCATTAAAATATCTATTAAAAACAAAAAAACAAAAAACAGTAATATATAAATTAAAATAAATAGACCGTAGTGATTTTTGAAATGAATTATTTGTTTTATTTTGAAAAACACTGATAGAAGCTACACAGAAGCATTGATTATTTTCTAATTAACAAACTCCACAGTCGAAAAGGATTTTGGTAGTTTGTGATTATTTGAGAATTTAAACTCAGTCTTTGTCTCTTGAATTAGTAAAACAAAGCAAAACAAAACAAAACAAAAAGAAAAACGAAATATGTTAAGGGAGAAACTAATCGCTATTTTCTAACTGAAATATGTTTTCTTTCTAATTGATGAGACCACGTTTATTGATTTGTAAAAATGTGCGACTATCGGCACCCATATATTTTGAAGAACGTCGAAACATGTGCTTGAAGTGCCAAGTGAAAATTGTCACTGGAAATGAATTTCTCGTCGGATATATTAACAGAATATTTGCATATTTAAGTTGCGTGGGTAGTACACTGTTTTTTATTAGTACGAAGGTAATAAGTATTTTGGTTCCAAAATTGAGAATATTTTAAAGAGAGGCTCAGATTGATTTAATTATTTTCCACCCTAAAATCGCTTTCTCACACACCAAACATGGCAAGTCTTTCATTGCTCTTTTGCTATTTCCCCGGAAAGTGTCCAGATGAACTACATACCTTAGTTCCACCACTTAACGGCCAAGACCCGCCATTCAGTAAAAGCGAAACATCCTAATTTCTATCGTATTCCATAAGTGATATGTAAGTTCCACACTAGCAGTTTCTTGCCACGAAACGGTGCTTTGTGAAACCAACACCCAAGAAGAGACTTTCCCGATTGTGACAATCCAAACTGGATCAAGTATAGTGTTAACCGTTATCTTCCTACATCTCCCCATAAACTATGTCTCTTATTCTGTAAAGTTGAATTGGTTAGATGTAACCGTAAGTTATTTGATAACAGTTTCATTTCTCATGTTTCTCGGCTTTAGGCCTCTCTTCTGGTCCCACGCTTTTCGGCCATGATTGATCTTTAAAAATTTAGATGCAATGACAATCGTTATATATTGTTTTCCTGGTTACTCTTCTATTGTTCTCACTCGTAAATAATGTTTCTGTTTTCTAATTATTTCCGTGTAAAAAATCATTGTGTACAGAAGTTTTTATTGTGGGAAAGCGAACGTTCTACCCTCTTTCTCTGCTTCTCCCCTGCACACACACACACACACACACACACACACACACACACAACACACACATATATATATATATATATATATATGATATGATATTGTTTGACTCTTGAGCCTTGTACAGGAGAGGCATCATTCTAGCAAAAAAGACTCAGTAAATAACCAGAAATATTAACACTTGTCTAGAAATCGAAAAGTGCTTACTAACACATGTATAATTAAATTTAAGTAATATATATATATATATATATATATATATAAATATATATATATATATATATATATATATATATATATATATATATATATATATATATATATATATGTATATGTGCATGTAAAAGCAAAATTGTCTAGATGGTGTAACAGCAAAATAGTTCAATTATTAGATTCATCTTTGAACCGTTACAGCTTAGAATTCATTAAAGATATCTTACTGGAATTATCTGAGGTTTTTTAGACCCTATTCGACTCTATTTGAACAATAAGATTGTATAATTAGACACAAGGGTTAACAAAAGTATCGAAAGGAAATCGATCATAAACGAAAATGACACATTTCATAATTAATTAATCATAACTAAGGAACGAAAGCTCATGAAGATTGAAATAAAGTTCAAATATATATATATATATATATATATATATATATGTATATGTATATATATATATATATATGTTATTATTACTATTATTATTATTAATATTATTATTATTATTATTCCTACCAAAATAACAAAATTAGTCCGATTATGTCCTGAAGAACGAAAGGTGTCACAAATAAACTTTTTGCACTTTGTCATCAAATTTCTCCACTACCTGTTCTTCATATATAAATTATATATATCGTCATCTCAAATATATAAACGACGCGTTTCGCCGAACGTCTGAATGAAATGCAAAACTGTTGTTATATAAAAAACGTTGGAATCAATGAGGATAGGATATGCCATAAATTACATTATCTTAACAGAGCCGATGCCCAGAAATGTTTTGGTAAAACGCGTCGTTTATAGATTTTACAATTTTCACATCATCTCCACTCGTTTCGAATACTATGATACATCCTCGCATATATATATATATATATATATCTGTGTGTAAGCATGTCACACCAAGCAAGTCTGAAGTGCCACTAATACGCAAGGAGCTACAGTGAGTGTAATTAAGGGAAAAGACTGGGTGTAGTGGGTGTTGAGGAAAAGATAAAACGAAGAACGCAGATTCAGGCAACAGAAGATGTCGTCAAGTGCGAGAGAAGAGGCTGTTAGAGTAGAATAGGCAGATACATTTCACTTTTTCGACAGAAAAAGGGTGGGATCGAGATGCCAACCTAGTAAACCACTTAAATTCATGCCGTCGGGGCACCAGTGAAAGTAGCTTGTCAGAGCAGATGCCATGAAAATATTTATAGAAAAGACAGAGGGAAGCACATCACGTCGGTGAAAAAGAGACTTGAGTCGACGCCCCAAGTCAGGACAAATCCCACTGCATGTCCATCGTTGGATGTTGTCGAGAACCTCAATATGAACAGCGGGGGCACCAGACCATATATGGTAATAGTATTCCATGCATGGAAGAATGGTAGATTTGTAAATGTGAAGGATAGACTCAGACGACAAAAAACCTTCTGGCGCGACGCAAAAAACAACTTTCCTTGCGGTAGATGCATCAATTGATTCAATGTAGTTGTTCCACCACAGGTCAGTGGAAAAGGTGGGATCAAGAAGGAGCAGTGAAGCGCTCTCGTGTAGTTGAGCATCAGCCATGCTGTTAGGAGGTAGGGACGTTTCTGTATGGTGAGTAAATGACAGCAGTTTCGTTTTGGATGCATTAAAATTCACAAGCCATTTTCTATCCCAGTCAAACACAGATTGTTGGCCGTTTTTGAGACCAACGGTCAGCTTAACTTTGTCAGCAATGTCGGATTTACTATTGAGACAGGAGTAAATGGTAGTGTCGTCTGCGTAGATGCCGACTTAATAACTGATGACATCAAGAAGGTCATTGATGAAGTTCAGAAACAGTGTAGGATCAAGGATAGCGCCTTGAAGAACACCAGCGTTCGTGTGGAAGGAAGTGAAAGAGAATCCGTTCAGGACCACCTTCATATCATGGTTAGACAGGAATGATTGGATTAAATCAAATAATCGTCCGGTAATACCTTATCCTTGAAGCTTACGTAGAAGGCCAGAATGTCAAACACTGACAAATGTTCTCTATAAATCTAGAGCAAAAGATCGAGCTTCACCGTTATTATCAAGAGCTTGGTATACATATTCAGTTATGGCTGTAAGCACATCAGCGGCAGACCGGGAAAAGCGGAAACCATATTGTTTGTCAGAGAGAAGATCGTGGGAGGTGAGATGCTTAACTACGTTGGCATTGATTAAAATCCATGTTGTGGATTCCGAGTTGAAATTCGGTCTCCAAGGAATGACAAACGCAAGAATTAAAGATAAGAAATTAAATATATTTACACAATAATACAAAGGGTAATTCTGTTAGTAAATCCAGGAACGCGGTTAGTCGTAATAATTATATATATATATATATACAGTCTCGAAGTAGGACTTCCTTAGAGTCTATGTGCTTGTAACTGACTTCTACAAGTGGTTACCTCACACTATTACTCTACCTCCAACTCAATCACAATCTCTGCTCACTCTCCCAATCTCTCTATCAGTCTCTCTCTATATTCTGACTGACTGTGGGTATTTAACGGCAGCAGTCCCAGTAAGACTCTGGTCGAGTCCACTTATATGAAAAAAGGGGAGGACCCCATAACAGCCCCGAAAACTTTGCTGAAGAATAGTAGGAGACTGATGGCACGGTAGTTAGATCGATCAGAAAGGCCTCCAGACTTTTTAAAGACCGAAATGAGAGAGGAGGACTTCCACCAGGCTGGAAAGAAAGAATCTGCGAGGCATTAGTCGTATAGGTTGGAGAGATCTGGAGCCAGCTCAGGGGCACATTTCTTTAGGACCACTTGGTTTATGAGAGTCTAATATAGAGATGATCTAATACCATCGACAAAGGTATGCACATCTCACTCAGAAGAGCCTCAGTTCTAGAGGAAAATCAGGTGTAGGTGCCCCGGATGAGTCGTGTGTTGAGTTGGATGAGGATTTCTGAGCAAAGCATTCAGTCTTATCAGCTGAGGATTTTAGTACTTCGAATTGATTGAATAGAGGAAGGATTAAGGATTTGCTGTTGTTCAGCACACTCTTGCACAGCCGCCAATAATCTTTAGAATTAAACTTGCGAGATGGAATACGTTGTTTCATCCTATCAGTAAACAGTAAATTTGCTTTATTGAGGACACGCT
The DNA here is from genome assembly GCA_903632075.3 of Acanthosepion pharaonis. Taxonomy (NCBI): domain Eukaryota; kingdom Metazoa; phylum Mollusca; class Cephalopoda; order Sepiida; family Sepiidae; genus Acanthosepion; species Acanthosepion pharaonis. The sequence continues at coordinate 259,708 of CAHIKZ030001489.1, forward strand.
TGCACTCATTACAAGCAGAGACAAAGAGGTCTCTGTTGCAATCAGACATGCTGCTTCGGTACACACGGAAGAAGAGATTTCTGTGGGTTATAGCGGCAGAGCAAACAGGTGAGAACCAAGGAGATTAGCGCGATTTAGCTTGGTATTTTATCGGTGGGGTGGAAGCCTCAATGTCGGGTTTTACGAAGGAGGAGACCCCAGATCCACAACCACATTCCAAGGGACATCGCGAAGGAAATGTCGAAACGATAATTTCAGATATTCTGTTAGTAGGAGGTTCATGGCTAGAGGGGGGAATGGAAGGCGATGTTAACAGACATCACCGCGTGATCAGAGTTGCCAAGAGGGCGGAGATGCGTAGAGCGACAAGAATCAGGGATGGAGGTAAAACAGAGATCGAGAAGGGAAGCATTACCGTCCAGGTTACTGGGGAAACGCGTAGGAAAATCAACCACTTGCGTGAGATTGAGGGATTAAAAATCTAGTGGTATGGATCCCAGCAAGATCAGTTACAGCCTAGCCTGTTTAGGCCACATGCTATGGTGAGCATTAAAGTCACCGAACACGAATATGTTAGCAAATGGATATAGAGATACATTTTATAGATTGAGTGACAGTTCAAATTATCATATCTTAAAAGGGAAGCTCACGAAAATCTATCCGACTCCAAGATGCTATATTAGTCGTTGTATCCATAGAGTGGCAGAACAAAAAAGAGAGGACGGAGAAACAAAAAAGATAACAATTGGAAATATTTTTTATTCATTTAAAAAATTTATTTCACATTTGTCGCCATATTAATAAAACATTGTTCAAAAGAATAAATAAGTTTTTTTGAGGTAAATGAATGTCGAACTGAATTGTTTTTGGTTTATTTCGTCACTGGGGAGATAATTGATACCTTGACATCCATATTTTTAATGTCATTTGGAACTAGAACATTTAACCCCAGTGAGCGAAATAACGGGTTCAGTTCGACATTCAAACCACCTGAAGAAGGCCGGAGCGTACAACGGCTGAAACATTGTGATAAATATGGCGACAAAGATGAGGACAATAGTCCGAATAATGTAAATAATGTACATAATACCTGATATCAGTAATATATGCATAAACAATTGTATTAACGTAAAAATACAAGAAATGGTAAATTAGTGTAAATGTCTCTCGTTGAAAGAAAGAGATATAATTGTAAAAATCGTCTGCAGAGGCGTACGGTCGGAGAGTTGTGGCCTACTGCGGCGACAGCCTTTGACGAGTTGTCTTTGTAGATGGCGGTCGAGTTCCGATGAGCGTTGTGAATCCTGGTTGTTATGCCGCCCGTCTGCCAAAGATGTCCCTTTAATCGACTTTTATGTCTTTTTCTTAGGTTTAGATCGGCTCCAATTTTGAATTTTATTTTTATTTATTTTTAGGTAGGAGTGGGTGCTACTGGGTGGAAATTTGGGATTGTATTTTTCTTTGAGTTTAAGTAAAACGGAAGCTATGTGCGGAGCCGATGAGCAGTTGACGGAATTTTTAGTTCAGTCTTGGGTTTCGGAGAGTTCACATCCGTCCAGTGGTGGGAATTTGTGTAACATGAATCAGAAGATCTGGTTTTAGGCAGATTATAATACAGATCTATCTTCCTTTTTTTATTTTTTATTTTTTAAATATACGACGAATAAAGCCGCCATTTTCTTTTGGGGAATATTTTACACGCGAGACACGCCCGAATCCGTGTTTGTACGGAGATAAGGCATTTTCTTTAGTTTCACATATTTTAAGATAATAATCATAAATAATATCATAGGATTTTTTGCTCTTTCCTTTTCGGTTATATTCCTGTTTGGAATTTCTTTGCATTCGTCTATTAGATATTATAACAATATTTCAGCCACCTTGATACTCATGAAAAAGACATTTTTCTTCTCGCTACAGTTTTTACAAGGAACGTTTTCAAATATACTCTTAAGAGTTTATCTCAATAAACATTAAATTTAAGTACTTCTTTGTTTTTAATCGGTATCACCCCATGCAAGGCAATAAAGCCACTAAGACACAAGGGCTTACAGGGTGTGGGAGGATTCGGAACAAAAACATTTTATGATGATCTGGAAGAGGAAAAAGTAATGAGAACAGTGAATAGCGATTGACATTGTATTCAAATTCTTGCAGATTAAAGTTGATTGGAAAGCATGGAGCTGGAAGGGAGTTCGGCAAGCGAGAAGTTTAAAAAAAGAAACTGTTAGCAAAGAATTCAATGTTACATCTATCCAGCTCAAATTGGTGAGCTCTCGACGCCTGTCTAGTACTGCGCTTAAATTAAAAAAAAAAAAAACTCTGGGTACCATGGCGAAGAGCGATATTTAATCTGTTAAAATACAGAAATATGGCACATGGACAAGGGGGATTGGGGAAAGGATGGTCTTCTTCTGTCTTAACTATAACTGAGCTAGCCACAAACGCTGACCCAATCGCACAAACAATATGCCTTACACCAAAACAAACACATTCATACGTACCATTCTTACTACAATCACCATAATACCTCTTTGTCTCTATGAAGATACTAACTAGTTTATATTTACAATTCATTGTCTGTGGGGGAGGGTAATAAAACAACAAATCTAAAAAAAAGTAGCCCCAATGAGTATTTACAATATGAAATGCAATATTATTTACAAGAAACTAAAGAAAATAATATTAGTATAAAAAACCGCCACATTTACTAAATGTGGAAGAAATAAAAGTTCACACACCAAAACAATCGGGATTTAAAATATGGAAAAAAAACATTCATTCATTCCATGGAACCACTCACACTGACATGCACTCATTCAGACACAACAACAAATACAAAAACACATCAATTAAAACGAAAGTCACCCACATCTACCAGCGAACTGACATCACTGCCACCTAACAAGGAGGGATGGGGAATTAAACAAACAAAACCAAGGGACAGAAATAAAAAATTAATAAGCATACATACCCTAATTAAGTTAATTGAAAAAAAAAAAAGAAACTAAAAATCAAAAACTGAACCTAAATTGAATTTTTTTAGAAATTTTTGCAAGTTCAACCCAGCAATCTATTTATCCTGATGTTTAACTGGCATCAAAGTACCATCAAGGTCAGGCCCTGAACATGACACAAGTACGCAAGATTTACCCACCTTTTGCTGAATTGATGAAGTGAATTGCCATTTTTGAAAAAATCTTGATTTTAAGCTGATTGTAAAATTCACAAATTGGTACCAGTGGCGAAGAGCTCATCTGAACAGGTACCATGAAAGTATTTATAGAAAAGACACAGTGAGGCAATCTTACAGTGGTGGGAAATTGAGCCGCCAGATCAAGACCAATAATATTGCTGATCCTTCTTTGGATTTTATCAAGGAGCTCAAGATAAATAGCAGGGGTATCGGGCCATATGTAGCAGCAATATTCTACGCCTGGACAAATGGTAGACTTATAGATATGTAAGATAGATTCTGGAGAGAAATATTGTCTCGCACGATAGAGAGAACCAACATTTTGAGCAGTTGATCTAGCAATGGATTCAAAATTTTCATTTTGCATTATTTCGTTTCTTGGTATTATTGTTAGTGTCAGCAGAAATTACGGGACCGTTTAGGCTGCCTGAGCAACTTACCCCCCCCTGTTGTTCCCGTTTATTTTTGCTTCTTATTCACTGTTCTTTATTTCTTTTTGTCGTTTATTCCTTTGAGTTCGCCCTTTCCTTCTAGCGTCGTTTATTTATTTATTTTGGATCGCTTTTTGTTTGTTTTACCGCCTCAAGTGCCATTTCATCCGTCGTCCAATATTCTTCCCGTCAAACTTGCATGACTTTAATTACGAGACAAACAGGCCTAATTGATATTAATGACTGATCTCTAATTGAATTCGTCACGTCTTTGCTTCCATTTTCTTTTATGGATTTCTATCCAATTTTCGAATTCCTTTAAATCTTTTTTTCTCCTTTCTATTCATTATTCCCCTCCCCTTTCTTTTATCATTCCTTCACCCCGTCAATTTTTTCGATTACTTTCTTTTCTTTCCCTCTTTAACATTATCCCTGATCTTCCTTTTCTTTTAGTTTAAGTCCTTTTAAATTCGTATTTTAATCTATGTTTTTTTTTTCATTTCTGTCTCTCATGTTTTTTGAAGGCAACATCAAATCTGAAATTTCAGAGTTCAGTTGGTAAAAGGTCAAATTACAGCTGACTTATTTTTAATGTCAGTTATTTAGAGAAATAAACAAGATATCGACAACTAGGTATTTTATACTAAACTGCCTTATTTTATTTAAGAAATGTTTGCTTTCTTTTTATAAATAAAAGAATCCGTAGGTTCTTCGATTTGTTCATACCAAGATTTTATATCCACGGCAAGAAAAACAAGCAAGAAATTAAAAAAAAAATGAACTCTGTAATATGTAACTGTGAAAACAATAATAAAAGAACCCGCCATTTTTTGGTGAATTTAAATTTAAATTATTCAAAGTTTAGTGTGACTATTGTATCATTGATACGTTTTGAGGAAAAAATGTCTAATTTTAATATTTAAATTATTCTTGAACTCATTGCATGAAATTATTATTTTTTGCTTTAAATCTTCATCGCTATCAGAAATTAAAATCTAATCAAATATTACAGTTCAGTTTGTAAATTGTGATGTGTTGAACATGAAACTCTATGAAAAATTTTAACATAAAATTTGAAGATAAGAATTTCAAATAACTCCAAGTACTCCTATGGCTGGTAAACTGAAATTACTTGAGTTCTTCACCATATTTTACTTTATATGCTAATAATCAGATTTTTGTGAATTTGTGAAGTGTCTTATGGTCCCTTGCTGTTTTCAAACAACTTCTTGTTAAGTACTGCAACATTTGTAGCAGTTTAGATAACGCCTTGAAACTAGTTGAAAGCAAATGCTTCGTGGTTTATATTGTGAAGAGAAAAGAAAAAATGATGCAGAATATTTGCCTGTAGAATAAGGGCATCAGTAAATGTTTCTGAGAAATACTACTGAAGAATATATAACATTAATGAATAAGGGAATGATTGAATACGATTTCGAATGATATACTTATTTCCAAAAAAATCTAAAAAAAACATCTAAAAATATTTTCTGGCTTTCTGGCATTTATTTCTGCCAAAGCCATTAAAAACAAATCAATGAATCCATAAAAGAGGACAATTTTTGTCATACATGGCGGGAGGCGTCTCAACTCATCCCTATAAAGAATGAATAGTATCTGTTCCCCTTTTTCCGATGTTGAAGCACATGAGGAAACCTCTATGATTTCTTCAAATGTTTTTACTTCTAAACTGACTTTTCGACAACGGGGTCACTTTTCGATGAAGCCACTTTTATTTGCGTCCAGCAACAGCGATCATCCAAAAAGTAGCATCTAAAATCCAACTAGGTGTTCTCGTCCAAAGTGCAACGCAACTGTGGACTGTGTTTCCTAAGTATTTCTTTGATTTAATCCTATTTTAGCCATTGTGCAATCAGCAACCGGGTAGGAAAGGAAGTAAGACGCTGAAAACGGGGGAACCTAGAGCCGTTTTATGTTCAAAGTAACCCGCTCTTCCGATAGGCATTTTATTATCGTACTGGGTATGACGATGCACTACACCCGGGAGCAAGGCCTCTGATCGGGAGGGCTCTAAGGAGCGTAGAACTACCTCTTAATTGCTATTGTTCCTAGATCCGCCCTGACCCGGGTTGGTATCACCAGTTGGCGGTCCAAATAGTGAAATCATAAACTGGGGTCAATACATGGAAATATAAAAATACATTAGAAACATACCTGCAATATATTTTCATAGTGAAAAAAAAATTACCAGCAAAACATTTTTGAAAAAGAAAAAAAAAGAAAAAAATACAAAACTCACAAAAAAAATAAAATTTCCGCAGTAAATGACCCCTGTATATAAAGAAAATTTTGGATGGAAGAGAGTTGTCACATAAACCGGAGAAGAAGTCTCTTATATCCGGGTTTCTTATATCCGGGTATTGGGGAATTTTGTTTTTTGTTTAAATTGGGGAAAAGTTTGGGACCAGAGAAAAGAATTTTTATTATATCCGGGCCAACTTATATCCGGGTCTCTTATATCCGGGTTACACTGTAGTTGATTTGCCTTTAAACAAGCAATCCAAACATTCTGTTATAGCTAATCATAAATTAAACTCAGAAACTTTATTTCAGTCTTTTGCCTGTATTGTGCCCCGTCCTGGGTATGACGATAAACTACATCCGCGTCCTGGGTAAGACAATAAACTACGTCCGACAGCAAGGCCTCTGATCAGGAGGTTTTGAGGAGCGTGGAACCACCTCTTAATTGCTGGTGTTCCCAGGTCCACACTGACCTGGGGCTGGTAGCACCTGTTAGGGTTCCAACTATGTAATAAATAGTTAAATTTCAAAAAATGGGGTCAAAACACTATGAAAGTGTAAAAATAGCTTAAAATACCAGAAAGAAAGAGAATGATATATATATATATATATATATATATATATATATATATATATATATATATATAGTCGTATATTTAGGCAGCAATCCTTCCTTTATACATGTTTCATTAAAAAACAACAGACAAGGTACTATGGTTAAGCTTTTTTATTTAATTTTTCTTGTGTTCGAACAAGAGCTTTCTTTTTCTGGACAAAGGTGTGTAAGAATTGTCCAAATGTTTTATATTTCCGAGCGCTTTCGCTATATACCTTTAGCCATTATCAAGGATGATTCGATTTTTCAGCTTAATTGAGTGTGTGTTTTTTGTGTATGTCTTAGTGTGTGGTAGGGATGTTTTTAATTTCCGAATACGGTTAGTACATTTGGCTTTGTTCGTAGTTAATATTGTTAAGACAAAATTTTTTTTTTTTTTTATTATTAAAGCTTCCATTATTTTTATTTTTATTTGCAGGCGGATGCAGTTAATATATCTGTGTTTTTTCTAGTATGTTTTTAATGGAGTCTGGTAAATTTGTGTGTGTGTGTGTTTAAATGGGTTCTAATAGAGTTGTGATCAGATAGGTGTAACGTAAGACGTCTGGATAAGCATGTAGTTGTGTAACCGATGTAATTATTTATGAGTCCTTACACACCCTTTACCAGCAATACATTTTTGAAGAAAAAGATATTACCAGAAATAGATTTTTTGAAGAAAGATGTATTGCCAGCAATACATTAAAAAAATATTACCAGTAATAAACATTTGATCGGCATTAAATAACCCATTGCGGTTGATATGCCGTAAAACAAAATAAACCAAACAAAACTTACGTTGTGTCTTCTCATTTCTCATGAAAACTGGCGTTCGAGTTGTGTATTTATTAGTGGTAATACTTTTGTGTTATTTTATATAGTATATCGATGTGGAATGGAAGTGTTGTTCATGATGCTAACACAACTCACTAGTGTAAGAATCGTTTAATGGATTTGAATGGGCGCGTCCTGATGTTATCAGACTACATCGAGATCGATCCCAGCGTACGGCACCTTTGAAAAGTGCCTTAAAACCATACCACGGTTTAACTCAAGCTTTGTGAATGAAACTGGTAGACGATAGCTGCGCTAGCACGTAGTTACAAGTCATTGCGGCCGAGGGCCTGAGCGTGCTGGTCTTGTACAAATTGTTAATCAAGTTAGATAACACGCTCTCTCCCAGAAACTGATGGGATAATGTCTGATCAAATGGTTAAGTTGCAGTATAAAAACCACAGGTTTGTTATGAGGGTGTTGATTTAAAACACTAATGTGTCTGAGCGAGCTGTTGTTTGTAATTGGGATATAAATAAAGACATTGTTCTAGTAGAAAAGTGTTTCGAATACGATATATTCTATTATTATTTATCGATGTGGAATGGAAGTGTTGTTCAGGATGCTAACACAACTCACTAGTGAAATAATCATTTAATGTATTTGAAGATGTATTCGTGTCGAACGAAGAAATTGAATAATTTATTTTGACACTTATTAGCAGAATGGGAGATTAATATAAGTGCAACGGTATGTGAGAATTGGCTGGTTGATTCTCTGTCATGTCAAACCATGGTTTATTTAGTGTCGAAATCAGTCCTTTTATTATTATATTTGACTCCTGAATTCATTTGGTTCTGGAATAGGTAAATATTGTTCATTTATAGCTAAGTCTTTAAGCACTTTAATCTGTTTGTTATTGATCGATTCGTTTTTTACGGCTTATCAACCCTTTGAGTGTTATTTAAAACCAGAAAATATTTTTAGATTGTAAGAATTTTTTTTGGTGGGGCGGGGGAGATAACAATGTTATATATGTTATAGTTTTACTAATTAACCCATAACCGGAGGAGAATACGTGGATTCGTACCTTTCCCAAATATATTTGTAAGTGAATATAACAAAACCAACGGTAATTAGAACTACCACCCCACCGACCACAACCGATTAACAATTCCCACTCCTTATCCATTACACCACCCTGAAATCCGTGCTTGCAGCCCCTCAAGAGGTCACCCATTTTGGTATTGAACAGGTTCGATAATCATATAGGTAACGGTGTTTCAACGTGAAGAGGCCGTATCCCCATTTAGTTTGTTCAGAGATATGTAGATATTGCTCGTTTAAATTTGAGTTTTTTTTTCACCCCAAGCAAGCCGAGAAGCCACTAGGACGCGAGGGGTTACAGAAAATTTGGAGCAAGATCAGAACAGGAGTGATAGTGGAAAGAATGAGGAGAAGGATAGTGGATAGATCAAGAAAACTGGAGATGTCGATTGACATTACATTTGAATAGCTGGAGATTATAGCTCTCAGGGAAACTGGAATAGGGAAGGGAGTTCCACAGGCGTGAGGTGCGAGACATGAAGCTATTGGAGTAGAAGAGACGGCGACATTTAGGAGTTTCTACAGTGAAAGGGTGAGAGCGGGATGCCAGCCTTGTAGGGCGCTTGAACTCATGAAGTCTGGGGAACCAGCGAATGCAGCTCCTCGGAGCAATTGCCATGAAAGTATTTGTAAAACAGACAGAGAGAAGCGACGGCGCGTCTGTGAGAAAGTGACTGTAGACGAGATGCCAGAACAGGGCCAATTATATTGCATATCCGCCTCTGGAGCTTATTAAGAACCCCGAGGCAAACAGAAGGTGCTCCAGACCATATATCGCAGCAATACTCCATGCAAGGGCGAATTGTCGATTTGTAGATCTGGAGGATCGATTCCGGGGAGGCCTTACTTTAACTCTGATTCGGGCGATAAGTCCAACTAGTAATTTACTTTTTATATATACCCTACTAGGGGGTCTTACTTGTATTCAGGTTGCAAGCAGCGTACTATGGACTCTACTCTCAGGGTAAAGTATGAAAGTGAAAGAGAGAGGGAGAGAGCAAGGGTTATTTGAGTCCAAAACCTAAATTTCTGTCATGATAACAGATAAAAAAATGGGATTTAGCCTCTTTCACTTATATGAGAAAATATAAATATTACGGATCGTAAAAATTCTAAGTTATTCTACAAACATCTACTCTAATAAAAACCAAAGCATTGATTTTTTTTCTCCAGGAATTGATTTTACGTAAAAATATATCTTTAAAGTGAAAATGGGAAACTCATCGTGATATTAAGAAATGACAAAATTTATTAAGACATAAGTAAAGATAAGTGGAATTTTGAAATATTTTGAGTATAAATGGCTTAACGTTGCTGTACGAAACGTGATCCTTAAGAAATGTTGTCATATACTCTGCCACTTCATATAAAATGTGTAAACAGATGTCGAGCATGGAAAACAAACTGAAGAACATTTTCAAAATTAGAAAACAGTAGAAGAAATAAAATATGGAAGAACTTTAGCGAAAAAAAAAAAGAAAAACGGCAGCCAACATCGCTAAAAAGAAAGAAAAAATTTTAATAAAAAAATATCAATGAACAAATAAACAATTTCTTCTTATTTTTACGTGATGTATTTTATTTTGTTTTATTTATTTTTTTTTTTGCAGTAAGGAACTTACAAAACGACAATAATAAACAATAAGAATACACACGCACTTACACATGTCCACGAATGAAGAAAGCAGCAGATACAAAAATAACATGGAAAATGTCGGCAAAAGATCCTTGGGGAAAGAAAGATTGTCTTTAATGAGAACCAATAAATCTATTAAGCTGACTTTTATTCGCCGAACGATCAGTTCTTCGTCTCAGAAACCAACCTTACCCACCGTCACTTTACCAGGAACCTCGACCCTTCAACCCAACCTGTAATGGATGCCGCTATAAAAGGAGAGCGTTTAAGCAATTGACTCTTTAATATGTTTTGTCAGAAAGACATTAGCAGGCAGAAACGTCCTAGTCAAACGCATAGTTGCCTCTACATGTTGGCTGTGGGTCAAGGAAGATAGTCTAAAAAAGACGGCGTCCCGAACAGATTAAATACGATAGGCAAACGATAGGGTTGGGGCTAGCCGAGGGTTGGGTATAATGGGTTGGGTAGGTGACAGTTGAAGGTATTGAATGTTGAATCGGGTGAAAAAAAATAATAAATAAGTGGGTGAGTATGAAAGATAAGAAAGAGAACAAGAAAAAGACGTAAGTTGAATTGAACGATGAGACTTGCTATTGTTTGTGGAAAGAGAAAGAAGAAGAAGAAGAAAAGAAAGACAAGAGCCACTTAAACTAAGATCGCAGCAAACAATAACAGGACGTCATCGAATATGAATATGCAAATTCATAAAATATTAATTGATAATAATAATAATAATAATAATAATAATGATAATAATAATAATAATAATGATAATGAAGCCGATATACCGAAAGAATTGACACTCTAAGGAAGAATCGATACTATCCATCAACGACATTATTAAAACCAAGCATAAAGGAATGAAGAGAATATTTTGGAATTTGGTGTCACTTATTTCCAGTAAACACACACACACACACACACACACACACACACACACACACACACACACACTAGTTACTACTTTTGTCAAAGCTGAATAAGTTTAAAATTCTGTTCTAGACCATTTCATTCACTTTATTTGGGAAAGGCGGGAATGCATTACTCCAGCTACTCCAGAGTTATTTTTTTATTTTTTTTTTTTTAAGCGTTTCACCCCAAGCAAGGCGGGAAGCCAGTAGGACGCAAGGGGCTACAGAAGATTTGGAGCAAGATCAGATAGGAGTGATAGAAGAAAGGATGAGGAGAAGGATAGTGGATAAAACAAGGCAACTGGAGATGTCGATTGACATTACATTTGAATATTTGGAGATCATAGCTCCCAGGGAAACTAGAATAGAGAAGAATTCCACAGGCGAGAGGTGTGAGATATGAAGCTATTGGAGTAGAAGAGGCGGCTACATTTAGGAGTTTCGACAGTGAAAGGGTGAGAGTGGGATGCCAGCCTCGTAGGGCGCTTGAACTCATGAAGTCTGGGAACCAGCGAATGCAGCTCCTCGGAGCAATTGCCATGAAAGTATTTGTAAAACAGACAGAGAGAAGCGACGGCGCGTCTGTGAGAGAGCGACTGTAGGCGAGATGCCAGATCAGGGCCAATTATATTGCATATCCGCCTCTGGAGCCTATCAAGAACCCCGAGGCAAACAGAAGGTGCTCCAGACCATATATGGCAGCAATTTATGGTAGAGTAAACTGAGCTTTTGAGCCTTGGATGGAAGTCAGTCTCTGAGAAAGAAAATACTGAATTTAAAACCATAGAGAAGCTAACGGAAAGCCATGCCATCATCATTCCTGAGATATCACGGTAACTCATAAGTATTAAAGAAAAGGAAGCTATGGAGATCTTTTATCACTTACGCGTACAAAGTATATGGTATTTCTAGGAATATCTGGTAAATTTCCCTGAAGATAAAATGACAGTAAACTTATTTAATAGTCAAGAACTTTCTTCAGTATTCTTGCTGATTTTTATAATTCTGTATAGAGCCAGTTTGGTTTGGTTTGTCTTGTTTTACGGCATATCAACCTCAGTGGGTTATTTAATGCCGGCAATTTTTTATTTCTGGTTATATTTTTTCTTTAAAAATCTATTGCTTGTAATATTTCTTTTTCAAAAAATATACAACAGGTAATTTTAAAAAAAATGTATAGCTGGATTGGTTTGGTTTGTTTTACGGCTCATCAGTCTCAGTTGGTTATTTAATGCCGACAAAATGTTTATTGCTGATAATTTTTTATTCAAAAGTGTATTGCTGGAATTTTTTTTTCCAATATTTATTGCTGGTAATAATGTATTGCTGGTAATAATTTTTCTTCAAAAATTTATTGCAAGGTAATAATTTTTTGCAAAGTATTTCTGGTATGAAAAACTATTTTTACATTGGCATAGTATTTTGACCACAGTTTGGGGGTTAGCTATTTACTCATAGCTGGGACCCTAACAGGTGCTACCACCCCGGCCAGGGTGGACATGGGAACACCAGCAATTAAGAGGTGGTTCATGGTCTTGCTGTTGGACGTAATTTATCGTCTTACCCAGGACGCTGATCTAGTTTTTCATCATACTCAGGACGGTGTATAGAGCCGTTTCTTCCTTGGTATCCAATTCTTCTTGTCTTTGTCCAGATACTTTCGGACTCTTCCAAGACATTCAGTAATGATGGGCATACCCATTGATTTCATATTTACAAATTTATTTTGTTCTTCAATAGGGTCCAGCAATTTTTCTATTGTTCACACTTTTTAAATTTTATTATATAGTGTATTGTAGCGAATCCATTTCCTGATGTTACTTTTATTTTTACCTAATTAATTTCAGTTGTAGCTCGTGAATCTGTTCAGATGTTGCCGAAATGGATTTTGCATTTCAGAGAAGTCAGGCGCATCAGCAGTTTGATACGGGAAGTAACCTCCTAACCGCCAGATATAGATCCGGACCTCCAATTGATTCCAGCAGCTGCACTTGGTGTGTCAAAAAAGTGGTTGGTTCAGCTGCGTCTGGGATGTACACGTGTGGCAAAAATTAGATAGATATATACACGCCTACGAGAGAGAGAGAGAGAGAGAGAGAGAGAGAGAGAGAGAGATCTTTTATGTCGTCGCTAGAATTTAGAATCGACGTTCGGAGAAAACTCCTAAGTCACACACACACTCGAAGTTAAACAATAATGCCACGTATAAAATATTTAGTTTCGAGTTCTTATTAATCGTGAAATGAAAATTATCCTAAATGGCCAATTTTCTGTCTCTTCTGTCCCTAGTTTCTTTACTTTAATTCCTCTTCCCACCCCCAGTTTAGGTGAGCAGAGATGTTAGTTATCTGGTGGATGCGGGACGTCTTTCGTTTGATTTTAGTATTTGTTGTTGTCTGAATGAGTGTGTGTTTGTGTGAGTGTTCGAGATCAATGGCTGTTTTATATTATTAAAGTCCCGCATTGATTTCGTCAAGTTAAATGATGTTTCTGCCGCATTTAAGAATTGTGTGTGTGTGTGTGTGGGGGGGTTATTACTAACATTATTTTGTTTGGTTTCTTGTAAATAGTCTTTTGATATTGCAAATACACAGAGGGGTTAGATTTTAAATTGTTGTTTTATCCCCCCTCCCACCACCACAAACAATGAATTGTACATACGGGGACTAGTTACGACTTCATGGTGATTCTGGGGTACTGTAGTGGATGAAGTAATAATGATAAATAAGAATGCGTTATTTTGTGTAAGGAATATTGTGGTATAATTGGGCCAGTGTTTGTGGCTAGCTAAGTTTAATGTTATAGGAACTTAAGCGAAGTAATAGACATTTGCATGGGCTAAAGTTAACTACATGTTCTATGCATGCTAACAGTTTCTTTTCTCGCACTTCTTGCTTGTGGAAGTCTCTTCCAGCTCCATACTTTCCAGTCAACTTTAATCTTCAAAAATTTAAATGCAATGTCAAACGCTGTCTGCTGTCCCACTGATACCTCTTCTTTTGCCAAACTCCTAAGTAATGTTTCTGTTTTTAATTTTTCCACACCCAGTAACCGATTGTGTCTTAGTGGCTTTATTGCCTTGCTTAGGGGAAGATCGATTGAAAAACAAATGTCTTGACAATATTTACGTTAATCCGACGTGGATCTAGTGAAACGTTTGCATATCAAAATCCCATATATGTTTTAAAAATGATAGTTTATCATTGGTGATTTTATTGTTGCAACACATCAGTCTGTGGTGACCATCCTCCCTAATCAGTTTTTATAAGAAAATTTTATTTATTCATTATTATGAGTGTCGCTTGTATTATTGTTGCTCCAAATTTGCTCATTTTGCCGAGTCATGTGTTTTTTTTTCTTTCATGTCGTTCATTCCAATACGTTTGTTCTGGGTTCCTATTACAAAGGGATTTCATTTTCTTCTTCATCTGTAATTATCTTTTCCTCTCTTGAATTCCCCACTGAATTGTATTGGTGTCACTTAATTTTTGTATTCCCTGATCTAATACACTTTTTTTTTTTACTATTTTTTTCTTTTCTGTTCTTTTTATCAGTTTTTAGACATGATTAGCCTGTCATTGTTCTGCATGTGTATCGTCTGTAAGAAAACAAAAGCAGTCTTCGGGTGTATACACATGATAATTTAGACATCGCTTAATGAACTGGACGCCAGATCTGACGAAGGTTCTTAAGAACATGGCACGAGTTTTCAGGTCATAATGGTTTTGTAGTATCTTACTATGCTTTGTAAAATACATCTTGCGTAATCTATCTTATATTCAGAGTCAAATGCAATGCATGATACGCCATTGGGCGATCATGTTTCTTTCGATTCTTGACTGACTATGAACAAGATTTTCCAGCAGTAGGTTGCCGTTTCTTTCTGCAGTAGACTGATTGCCAACCAAGGGTCAAGTCCTGACTATGATCAACTACATCTGGCAACACAGCCTCTGATCGGGAGATTTTGAGGAGTGTGAAATCTCCTCTTAATTGCTGTTATTCCCAGGTCTACCCTGACTGAGGGTGGTAGCACCTGTTAGGGCCCCAGCTATGGGTAAATAGTTAGCATCCAAACTGGGACCAAAAAATATCAAAATATAAAATAGTATAGTAAAAAATTATCAGCAATACATTTTCATAGTAAAAAATACCAGCGATACATTTTTGTAAAAAAAAAAAAAAAAATGAAAAAAAAGTTACAAGCAATAAATTTTCGTTAAAAAAATACTAGCAATACATTTGTGTTAAAAAATTACCAGAAATACATTTTTGTAAAAGAAATTATTAATGCTCTCAAGAAAATTACATTTCGGCATTAAATGACCCATTGGGTTGATATGCCGTAAAACGAACCCAACCAAACCAATCCCAGTTTGTCCTGCTATTCAACCCATAGCTGGGGGAGAGAGATGGATTCATACATTACCCAAGGGTATTGGTGCGTAAGTGACTGTAACGACTCGACTGGAATTTGAACTCAGCTCTCCGAGTTCTCATTCCAAGCCTTACACGGCAACGCACATAAATCAGTTTCATGAAAAATCAATGGAAGGTATTGGTAATCAGTTGTACGAAAATCAAGAGAAAGGTATTGGTAATCAGTTGCACGAAAATCAAGAGAAAGGTATTGGTAATCAGTTGCACTAAAATCAAGTGGAAGGTATTGGTAATCAGTTGTACGAAAATCAAGTGGAAGGTATTGGTAATCAGTTGTACGAAAATCAAGTGGAAGGTATTGGTAATCAGTTGTACGAAAATCAAGACAAAGGTATTGGTAATCAGTTGTACGAAAATCAAGAGAAAGGTTGTAAATTTAATAAAATCAAAGAAAATTCAACGAAAACAAAAGGTATTGGTAATCAGTTGTACGAAAATCAAGAGAAAGGTATTGGTAATCAGTTGTACGAAAATCAAGTGGAAGGTACTGATAATCAGTTGTACGAAAATCAAGTGGAAAGTGAATAATGACATTGAAACAAAGAAAATCTTGTGATAATGCTGTTCAAAGAGAAATATATTTAAATATATATGAATATAAGATTGTGGGCGTAAACCCTGGCATTTTATTTACTATTTATTTATTCCTCAATGGGAGTAAGTAGGTTCACCTATCATCCAGTCCACTCTCTTCCCTTGCTTTTTTCTTTAAACTGGTGTACAGGTTTATCCCTGGGTGCCTGTTTAGGATAGGGTTTCCGGTCCTTTCTAAAGTCTACTTAAACTTTACACTCCTGAAATCGCTTAAACTCTGAAATTTTATTTATTTATTCCTCAGTAAGAGTAGATAGGTTCGGCTAGGATCCGATTCACGCCCCTCTTCCGTTTTTTAAACTGGAGTAGAGGTTTTTTTCCTTTTTAAGATAGGGTTTCCTTTCCTTCTTAAGTCTACGTAGATGTGTCTCTTGTTCAAGATAAGGTTTCTGGTTCCTTCTAAGGACTACTTCAATTCTACACTCCTTAAATTTCCGCTTAAACTCTGAAATTTTATTTATTTATTCCTCAATAAGAGTAGGCAGGTTCGGCTACCGCCCGATTCATTCTCCTCTTCCATCTTTTAAACAGGAGTAGAGGTTTTTTCCTGTTTAAGATAAGGTTTCCGGTTCCTTCTAAAGTCTACTTCAACTTTGTACTTCTAACGTCTCCGCTGAAATGATGATATTTTATTTAGTTGTTATTTATTTATTCCTCAAGAGTAGATAGGCTCGTCTAATGTCCGGTTAACACTACTCCTGATCTTTTGGATAGAAGTCAAAGTTTATCCCTTTTTCCTGTTTAGGATTTAATTTTTTTCTTTCTCTTTCAGTCTCATTTGTCCCTTGTGTCTTAGTGACATTAACTCATTAATCCCTAGAGTCTCATTTTTCTTTATTGTAAATAAAACCTACAATTAACGTTAGATTTTTACAAATCCATAACCAGTCATATTTTTCTCTCTCTCTCTCTCTCTCTCTCTATCTATATATATATATATATATATATATATATATATATATATTTGGTTGGATAGATTCACGTTTGTGACCCGGGTTTCAAGCGTGAAACCCAGGGTCACAAACTCACATCTATCCAACCAAATATGTTAGCTCTATCTCTGATATTGAGCTTTTAATAATTATTATGTATATAATATATAAATAATTATACATATATATATATTTATTTATATTTATATACACTTTTCACACGCACACACACACACACACACACACACACACACACACACACATATATATATATAATTATGTTTAATAATGAAATTATTTTAGAAACTGATATAGATTTTTATTTTAATTATATACCGAAGTTTTCCAAGTCGATAATGATTTTGATTTTTATTTAAATAATACTGAATTTTTAGTAGAAGTCGATAATGACTTCTCTTCATAATCATTAACAATCATACATTTCTCGCATTTGTTTTAACGCTTGATATAATAATAATAATAATAATAATAATAATAATAATAATAAAGTATATATATATATATATATATTTGTATTTTGGCAGATTTTTATAATTAATGCCGAGTAGTTTTAGAAATCGATAATGATTTTTACTTTTACTTATATAATACCAAATTTTTAGAAATCGATAAAAATGTTTTTATTTATATAATTAATACCAAATTCTTTTTAGAAATCGATAATGATTTTTACATTTATTTACATAATTAGTATCAATTTTTTTTAAGAAATCGATAATGATTTTTATTTTATTCATATAATATGGAATTTTTTAGAAATCGATAATTTATATTTTTATTTATATAATTAATACCGAATATTTTTAGAAATCGATAATGATTTTATTTTTATTAATATAATATGGAATTTTTAGAAATCGATAATTTATATTTTTATTTATATAATTAATACCGAATATTTTTTAAAAATCGATAATAATTTTTTTTATTCATATAATATGGAATTTTTTAGAAATCGATAATTTACATTTTTATTTATATAGTTAATACCGAATATTTTTTAGAAATCGATTATGATTTTTTTTATTCATATAATATGGACTTTTTTAGAAATCGATTATTTATATTTTTATTTATATAATTAATAGCGAATATCTTTTAGAAATCGACAATAATTTTTATTTTTATTCATATAATATGGAATTTTTTAGAAATCGATAATTTATACTTTTATTTATGTAATTAATAGCGAATATCATTTAGAAATCATTAATAATTTTTATTTTTATTCATATAATATGGAATTTTTTAGAAATCGATAATTTTTTTTTCATATATATATAATTAATACCGAATATTTTTAGAAATCGATAATGATTTTTATTTATGTAATTATTGCCGATTTTCTTTTAGAAATCAATAATAATTCTTAATTATATAATTATTATAGAATTTATTTTAGAAATAGATATTGATTTTTAGTTCGACAATAGGTCAAAACGGGTTAAAGAAATTGTAGAAAGGATTGGGTAAGTCTAAAACAATTGGCGGCTTAATTTCAGATGAATATATTTCCATACGTTAAATAGGATAAAATTCATAATTTATGACGATCCGCTTAGGTGAAACCTGGGTAGCTTTGTCAGGCTCACTAGGTTTATCTAGGTCTGCTCTACGGTTGTATTGAGCTCTTTTAGTTAGTTGTTTACTCGTGTCGGGGTTTTTTCTTTAGGCTTTAAACCTGTGTCTGTATTTTTTTCGACAGACTTTCATGTTTCTAGCTCTTTCTTTTTTTAAAACCTTTTTTTCCCTCGGGATTGATTTGCTTATTGGCAAATCAAAAATTCGAGGGTTTTTCGAAACGAGTATAGTTACCTATATATATATATATATATATATATATATAGGGTGTATCAAAAATACTTTTACAAGAGATAATGTCCTCAAATCATTCGTTTTTGTGTTATTAAGTTTAAAGAAAGTATTAATATTCATACCGTGAACAGGTAGATATGATTTTTATATATGGTCGCGCGAATGATGAATATATGAATATCCTGCCATTGTTAAACGGGGGAACACTTCTCAGTAAAATCCCTACTGCACACGTTAAACGTTGAAGAGAAAAATATAACCTCGTCTACATGGCAACACAGCGCCATTCACCGTGAATTTGTGTTTTAACTCTTTCAAAGTTTGTGAAAGTATTTTTGGTACACATTATATATATATATATATATATATATATATATATATATATATATATATATATATATATAGAAACAATCAACACATAGAATCAATCAGTAATATTAATGGTATTATTGGCGACATCCATCGCTAGTAGTGTATAATGTATGCATTAAATATATATATGTGTGTGTGTGTGTGTGTGTGATAGACACTCCCGTCGATTTCGACGTATGAGAATCCGACAATCTCATTCAGTTTTTAAGTTTGTGTTGTATTTGAGACTTTTGTCCCACTAGTGACCTGCATACAATTCCACATATTGTGCCACAACGTGGATCTCGGGACATAGCCACAGGAACACTTGCCGTCGGCTTTCGTCTCTGAGCCGCTCAATACGACTGATTTCGAAATTTCTCATACCACTCAGGCACAAATATCTCCAGTTATTTCTATCCAGGGTAACTCGCTCTAATTGAGTCTGGGGCAATTTTTTTTTTTTTAAAAAAAAGAAACTTTTCACCCAAGCAAGGCTGGAGTGCCACTAGAACGGAAGAGGTTACAGAAAGTGGGAGCAAGAGTAAAGAGGCGTGAGAGAGTAACGGATGAAGAGATGAACGGGAAATAGATCATGATGTCGATTGACGTTGCATTTGAATAGTTGGAGATTATAGCTATCAGGTAAGCAAGTAAGCGGAAGGAAGTTCCACAGGCGATTAAGTGCGAGACATGAAACTATTGGAGTAGAAGAGACGGATACATTTAACCGTTGACAGTAAAAGGGTGGGACTGAGATGCCGACGAAATGGCGTGTTTAAATTCATGCAGTTTGGGAACTAGCGAAAATAACTCGTCGGAGCAGTTACCATGAAAGTATTTGTAGAAAAGACAGAGGGAGGCGACGACACGTCTGTGAGAGAGCAACTGTAAACGAGATGCCAGATTAGGGCCAACCACATTGCATATCCGTCTCTGAATTTTGTCAAGGACCCTAAGACGAACAGCGGGATCTCCAGACCATATATGACAGCAAAATTGACAGCTGAGAGGTTACTCTTCAGCTTGTCTTTATACCTGAACCACGGCCGCCTAATGTCGTTTGTCCAATGAATATATATTTAACTGCTACAGAGAAACTTCCCTGCGCCCCATCAGCATCGTTGATGTTCGACCCCGTGAGAGTGTCTCATTGCGATCTTTTGGCCTCACGTTTTCCAGGGACTTGCGGTGGAACAACTAAAATAAATCAAGAGCTGCATCTACTGCAAGGAAAGTCGGCTCAATGTGTCGCGCCCAATGGTTTTTCTCATCTTACACATCTACAAATCTAACATTTGTCTATGCATTGCATATTGTTGCTATATCTTGTCTGGTGTCCCTGCTGTTCATCTCAATGTTCTCGACAAAATCCAAAGAAGGATCTCCAATGTAATCGGTCCGTATTTGATATCTTGACATAGACGCGATGTAGCTTCCTTCTGTTTTATCTACAAATATTTTCATGGCAAATATTCTGACGCGCTAAATTCTCTGCTGCCACCACTTCATGAATTTTAGCGGGCTACAAGACTGGCATCTTAGTCCCAACCCTTTTACTGTTCAAATAGTTAAACGTAACCACCAATTCAACACTTTTCAGTTTCTTCTCCCGCACTTCGCGACAGAAGAACTCCCTTCATCTTACTTGTTTCCCTGATAACCACAATCTTCAAAAATTTAAATAATACGCCAATCTCCATATTGTGTTGCCTAGATCACAGCTCTTTTATCCTCTCTTCAATCTCCTCTATACACAGACTTTTCCCTCGCTTGCATACTCTCTATCCCCTGCACACTGTGTGCAAGTGGCTCTTCCGTCTTGCTTGGTGTGAAATGCTTATATATATATATATATATATATATATATATATATATATAAATTCTATATATAATCTATATATGTGCGATGCTTATTTGAAAGCGCTCAATATCGGTGATAGAGCTGTCGTATTTGGTTGAATGGATATGAGTTTGTGACCTGAGTTTCATACTTACGCGATCCTCAGATCCTGTGACCACCGTCACAAAATCATATCCATTCAACATATATATATATATATATATATATATATATATATATATCGCTTGCTCTCTCGAATAAAAGATCCTGTTCAAAACAACACCAAAAAAAAGAAATACAACTGAAACAGTCAAAACATGAAGAAAAAAATAACAACATCAAAAACAAAATCCCCTTGAAAAAGTGCTCGAACGCGCTTGGGATAACGAATATTATGGAAAATTTAATATACTTGTTTACTCCCCACCTAAGGGAAAAACGTAAGAACGCTGGAAAAACTAAATTAATAAATTAAAAAATATTAAATTTTCTTTGTCTGTGATACTTAACGAAATATATTAAAAGAAAGGAGGCTGCCCATATATATATATATATATATATATATATATATATATATATATATATATATATGTGTGGGGGTGTGTGGGTGGTTGTGTGTTGGTGAAATTTTAAAAAAGTCAAATTTTAAGAGTTCATAGATTAGATATTTATTTCCCCGGAATTGGATTTTTTCCTGGTTCCTCAGATTACATTTTAAGCATAAAAAAACTATATTTATATATATATATATATATATATATATATATATATATATATATATATATATATAAAGGCAATTCCTCAGATTACATTTAAAAGAAACTATATAAAAATATATATATATATATATATATATATATATATATATATATATATATATATATATATATATAAAGGCAATTTATTATATATATTATTTATATATTATATATGGGCGGTACTTTTTGCAAAGCGCACAATATCAGTGATAGAGCTTACATATTTAGTTGGATTGATGTGAGGTCAGGAAACCCAAGTTCACAAACTCACATCAATCCAAGTAAATATATATATATATATATATATTTGCGTGTCTGTTTGTATCATAAAAAGAAACAAATAACAGACATATATCAATGTAAACTGTATTCGATCTACATTTGGTATTTAAATCATATATATATATATATATATACATATATATATATATATATATATATTTGCACTTGTTGAGTTAGGCGATCATATATCTTTCTATGCATGACTGACGGGGCAGATTTTTTCCGCAGTAGGTTGTCATTTCTTTCTGCGATAGACCAGTGGGCATCAGAGGCTATAGAACCCATGTGTCCTGCTATTTGCCCATAGCTGGGTGTGGGGAGAAAAAGAGGTTTCATACCTTTCCATAGGTACGTAAAAGAATATAATCTATTACAATACGATTCTCTATTCTCTACTCTATTTACTCTACTCTTTCTCTATTCAGTTCACTATACGGATGAATAATCGAACGCCTAATATCGAACAAATACTATTAGTGCGAGTGTTATTCGAAAGCGTCTGACACCAGTATTGTTCAACGGTGTTACTATAGCTGTATCTGCGATTACAAAGTCTCTACTACAACGAGCATTACAAAAGTGACAATGAGTATTCGTTGGCATCACAAATGTTACCTAGAGCTACTTACTCATTTCCTGAAGTGATATGACGTACAAAATAATAAACTATATGGCTGGTCGCTCGTGTCCAAGGTTGTCTGGGTGACTTTATGCTAATACAACCATCAACAGTTTCTGAACTGTTTAATCAACACAATTTCGCTTAAAAGGTGTGGGTCAACCCCCTGGTGCGGTTTACAGACATTTCCCAAATGTGCCGCATATTCTGAACGTTGCCCCAGACCGATATTTTGAGGAAGTCACCTCCTTGAGAAATCGATCATGCTGTGATTCGAACCCAGGTTGTGAGGCACGCGAAACACTAACGTACTCACTATGTGTCCACTAATATAATAAGTATCTGGTTTAGTGGAATTCTATGATCGGGACTGTAAACAGATTGGTATATATCAAGTTCTCCAGATCACAGCTTTTATTAATCATGTTTTTAAAAAGTTAAAAAGAGTGTCTATTTTTGTGTAAATTAATTGTAAATTAATTTCTCTGGTGAGAGCCAAGACAAATATACGAGTTGGTTTTTTTAAATTCAAAAAAATATTTTTTTCAAATTTGAAATCTGGAGTGCTTAATCGACAGTAACAGATGAAAACAGAA
Organism: Acanthosepion pharaonis; assembly: GCA_903632075.3. Taxonomy (NCBI): domain Eukaryota; kingdom Metazoa; phylum Mollusca; class Cephalopoda; order Sepiida; family Sepiidae; genus Acanthosepion; species Acanthosepion pharaonis. The sequence goes on from CAHIKZ030001489.1 coordinate 282,871, forward strand.
CTCCAGATGCGGAATTAAAATTAAAGAAAAAAAAATCCCGGGTAAAATGTATTTTTTTTTTTGTTATGGCTTTCATGCGAGGATCAATTTAAAATGAATTGACATAGCAAACTGTGTTTCACCTATTACTGACTTTCATAAAATTTAATATAACAATTGATATGGTGGTGTGATCAATCTATGGTAATAAAAAAAGAAAAAAATGTTTATTTCTGGTCACAGTGGGTTATGTACAACTTTAGCCTCGATATACATGCCAATAGGATCAATGCAGTTGTCTGAATGGTTTTCATTCTTCCTAAAATAATTTCAAGCCAACTCTAAGCTTTCAACTGAAGATTCATTCAGTCTATTTTTTTTAATCGGTATCACCCCAAGCAAGGGAGTACAGCTACTACCGCGCAAAGGGGTTACAGGGTGTGGAAAAATTAGGAACAGAAACATTATGAGCAGAAAGAGAAAAAGAGCAATCAGGAGGACAGTAGATAGCAATTGACATTGCATTTAAATTTTTGCAGATTAAAGTTGGCTAGAAAACATGGAGCCGGGAGGGATTTCCAAAAGCGAGAAGTGCCAAAAAAACAAAACAAAAAAAAACAAAAAACTGTTAGCATAGAATTTAGGGTGACATTTAGCCAGCTCAATGATAAATTGATGAGATCTCTCCTCCAGTGTAGTCTTTCATTTAAATTCAAAAATTCTAGGTACTAGAGCGAAGAGCGATATTTATTCTGTTTTCTACAGAAATGTGGCACAAGGCCGAAAAGGGGATTGGGGAAAGGACGGTCTTCTTCTGTCTTAACTATAACTTAGCTAGCAACAAACACTGACCCAATCGTACGAAACAATATTCCTTACACCAAAACAACACATTCATACGTACCTTTCTTACTACAATCACCATAATACCTCTTTGTCTCTACGAAAATACTAACTAGTCCCCATATTTACAATTCATTTGTCTGTGGGGGGAGGGGAATAAATAACAACAAATCGAAGAGCGATATTTATTCTGTTTATAATACAGAAATGTGGCACAAGGCCGAAAAGGGGATTGGGGAAAGGACGGTCTTCTTCTGTCTTAACTATAACTTAGCTAGCCGCAAGCACTGACCCAATCGTACGAAACAATATTCCTTACACCAAAACAACACATTCATACGTACCTTTCTTACTACAATCACCATAATACCTCTTTGTCTCTACGAAAATACTAACTAGTCCCCATATTTACAATTCATTTGTCTGTGGGGGGAGGGGAATAAATAACAACAAATCGAAGAGCTCACCCGCACAATTGCCATAAAACAATTTATAAAAAAAGCACAGAGGCCGACCTTACGTCAGTGGGCAAGTGACTAGAACCGAGCCGCCAGATCAGGACCTATAATATTGCTGACTCTTCTATTGCATTAACGGTTCGTTTACATTTGCAAAATTTTACCTGGGAACACTAATAATAAATTTATGTGTACGTTTGACATCAGCAGCCTGGGTACTTGCATTTCGCTTTGGGAAACTATTGAAATAGGCGCTGATGATTTGTATCGTAATCATTTGTTTCCACTTCCAATTTCGGAGGCTGTCTTTGTTGAGTTTACGCAATTTACCTCCATACCTGCTAAATTTAGTTTTGATAATATGATATATAAAAAATATACATAAGTTTTCCATTTACAACTTGCTATGGAAAATATTTTGTTGGATTCTACTAACGGGATTTGCTTGCTGGTATTGAAAATCGTTTCTAGGAACATTCGCCGTAAACATTTTAGCTGTAGGAAAACTCGCCTCAGGAATTTTCGCCGTAGAAAAATTTGCCTTATAGGATTTTTGCTGTAAGACAATTTTGACTATTTTTTTTGTTTAATATGCTAAGCAATTTGTTATCATGTATATCTGCCTCACACTATTGGTACTTCGATTTAAATATTATAATAAGCGAAGTTATACTAACATGAACCTGACTTTGTGGAAACTAATTGCGTATTTAAAAATAGGAAAAGAAAAAAAAAGTTTAATTTAGATGGATGGGATCAAGTACAAATAAAGAAAATATATATTGATATCAATGCAAGACTACAAAATGCTTCATTACAGTCCAATGCAAAAAATACATTATTTACGAAGCATTGTTTGGAATTTGCACATATTTTAAATGATTTCTTTGATAATTTGATATATTTTTAGTCTTTTATTTTTTAAATAAATGTTTACTTTTTAATTACTTTTCTGATGTTTGTCCCTGTAAAAAAGACTTCTATATATACTTGATAACAAGGTACTTTGCATATTACGTTGAACATTACTCCAAAAGGGACGTTCAAGATAAGGGTATAGAAAAGAAAATTGCGGCGAAATTTTCTTACAGCAAAAATCCTACACGACGAAAATTCCCGAGGCGAAAATTCCTGAAACGATTTTTCCTACGGCAAAAATGTTTACGGCGAATTTTCCGGATATGTTGAAAATCCCCCGTGTTATTTTCGATATGTTGATGACACTTTTTATGTGATTGATATTGAGGATCAGTCTGAGATTTTTCACAGATTACTGAATGAATTAAAATCAGCGTTAAGTTTTACTTGTGACAAGAACAGTTAATAAATCAGAAACGATTTAGAAACATCTGCGTAAAACTACGTTCGCGGGATTTTATACTTGTTGGGATATTTTATTGTTAAGAAACAAAAATTGGATCCAATTAAGCATATATTGATAATGCACTATTAACATATCCCGTGGTAACAATTTTAACTGATCTTTTAGATAAACTAAAGTCGAACATACAATAGAATTTACATATGAAATCGAAGCAAACATTAAATTAACTTGCCTAGATATCAGGCTACGCTGCATGCTTAAAACTTAGTGTCCACCGAAAATCAACTAATAAAAATAATAACATCATAACAACAAAATAAAGTCAGGAATAATTATCGGATTCTATTTAAGAGCAATCAGAATACGCATCCCTCAGTATTTACATGATGTATTTATATTGAAAATACTTTCAAGCCCCTCCAATACCCTAAATAATTCATATTCAATGCAAAACAAAAGGATCATAAAATATTTCAAAATAGAAAAGCGGTCTCTCTTGACAAACCCAAAGAATCAAAATATATTGTTCTACCTATCAAATCTATCACAAATACAACTAAAGGAGGTATTTATTTTATTACCTGTGCTAATTACCACAAGGAACACATCGGTAAAACATTAAAGTATTTAAATAACAGATATGAGGGATTTTTACTAAATACCACATCAAATGTATTAGTTACTCATCGTAACGAGACTGGCCATAATTTTGATATTAAAAAATGGCACTCCAATTAAGAGAGAAATCAAGTTACGAATACGAAAATATTTAGAAATTGGTTTAATCGCGACATCATACAAAGTAAATTTGAGACCCGCTTCTTACAACCTTTCACAATTCTTGGCAGATTTTTCATTATTACAATGGAGGATATTTAATAACAAAACTGATGGAATGAACAAAAAGAAAAAAAATCTTATTTAAATTGGCTAGACTATATAACAAAATCATATATTAAAAATAAAAAATATATATTTCCATAAACTTAACATTATCATTATTATTCATGAACACAAAAAGGATCTTATACACAACAGTTTATAAAATGCATAGAAATAAATTCAAACACAACTTTGATCAAAAGAATGCCGCATGTATTAAAAGAAAAAGCAATTTGCTTAGACATTCTGAATTATATATATCTATATCTATATATATATATATATATATATATATATATATATATATATATATATATATATATATATATATATATATATATATAATCCTCTTTCTCTCAATATATATAATCATTCTCTCACTGTATGCATATATATATATATATATATATATATATATATATATATATATATAAAGACAATCATTTCTCTCTCCCTCTGACACTTTAAATATATACTTAATCATTATCTCTCTCTATATGTATATATAATCATCTCTCTCTCACTCTCTCTCTCTCTATATATATATAATCATTATCTCTCTCTCTCTATATATATATATATATATATATATATATATATATATATAATCATCTCTCTCATCGATTTCTCTCTATATAATCCTCTCTCTATCTTTTCTTTATCTTTTAATATATATATAAATGAAAATCTATATATATATATTTTCTCTCTCTCTATATATATATATTATACATTATCTCTCTCTATATATATAGTATACATTATCTCTCTCTCTCTCTATATATATATATATATATATATAATCATTTATCTTTCACTCTCTCTCTCTTTCTTATATATATATATATATATATGTATATATATATATATAATTTTCTCACATATTTTCGGTACTTATTGATAAGCGTTCAATATCAGTGATAGAGCAAACATATTCAGTCGCATGGATATATATATATATATATATATATATATATATATAGTAATTATATTTTAGTCGTTTTACAAAAATTATATTACCTTTGTGTAACCGATTGAGCGCTGAAGAATGAGAAATGATAAATAGTTGGTTTCATTGTGTTGCTTTTTATATATTTCTTCGATTCAGTATTTTATTTTTCTTTTTTTGTATATATATATATATATATATATATATATATATATATATATATATATATATAAATATAAATGAAAACCAAAAAAAAAGCGATACCTAAAGTTTAAAATGAATTTTTCAAAATGAAAAATCTTTTTTGGAGCATTTATTTTAGTTCTAATTTCAAGCTTATAGATTAAATTTAATATTTCCAGTCAACAAAATACTTTGCTCTATTTCAAAAACTAATTTAAATTGACTGGAAAGAATTTCTCTATTTTCTTTTTTTATATAACATAGCTGATTGATGCCCTTTTTTAGTTGTCTTTCATCGCAATATAATTTCCTTTATTAAAAAAAAAATTCAAAAATAAAATATACTTTTCAGAAACTTTATTTGAGTTATATTAGCTGATTTAAAGAAACAAATATTATTTACTTTAACCAGACAGTAGCTCTATTTTTAACCAACAATAGCCGTGTTTACGTGTTTGACGAGATCATGATAGATGGATTTTTGAAGATAATGTCGTGAACGCCATTTTTAATTAATTTTTAACTATTCAGTAACCTTAGAAATTTACAAAAATATTCCCCTTAATCTAAAATATTACTGAATTTTAGAAATTTTGGCTTTAAATTTACTATTGTCATCGCTCTTATTTTCTGATAATGGCGTACTTATAAAAACGAGTCGTTTATACATTAATAAAAAATTCAAAATTCTTTTAGAAATCTTGTTGTTTGATGATTTGTATTAAGCTTTTTCTATAGTAAATATAGCTTTCACTTAATAATATCATCAAAACCACTGAAATTGAGAGATAATGTTAAAAGATTTAATACTTATTAAATATTTGTAATTAAAATTTTAAAATATTACAAATAATTCTTATAAAATTTGATTACTCACAAAAAAAGAATTTCTTAAGGCAATAATGTCCTCAATATATTTCATTTATAAAACATCAAAAAATTTTAATTAAATAATGTCATATCTTTGTTTCATTTTTTGTTTTACGATTTAGAGCAGATTTTCGCTAAATGGTGTTGCTATTTAACAAAAAGAAATTCATAATTTACATTCTCCAAGGAGTCCTGCTTTTAACTAATATAAATACGATAATGATGGAATTTGAATTTCTCGAAAATTCATAAAATTAAGGAAACTGTGAGCTAACAGATTTAAAAAAAAAATACCAAGATTTTTTAAAATAATTTATTCAAAAAAAGTAACTTATTTCATTAAAATTCACCAATTATTTAATTTCTGGAAGAATTCTCAAATCAATGTTTTTTTAACTCAAAAAAAAAAAAAAAAAAATTTCCTATACTAATTTTTTATTTTATTTTAGACAGATAAAACGAGATATTGAATTAAAATTTCGAACATGTTATAAAGGATTAAAACATTTAATGAAATAATAATAAATATACTTTGGTCTTTCCTCTTAATAATAGCATAAACATTTTGACGATAAAATTTTGTTTTTACCAAGTTTGATTTTTTTAGGTATTTAAATATCTATCTATCTATCTATCTATCTATCTATCTATCTATCTATCTATATATATATATATATATATATATATATATATATATATATATTTATAATTATTTATTTAAAAATATGATTCCATATTTTTAAATAAATAATTATATTTATGGTCTATATTTTTTGTATCGAGCACTATTTTAAAAAAAAATAATAACTAAAATACTTAGGAACTTTGGATTATTTACCTGACCAGTTCCTTCCTATTTTCTATATATTTTCACACACACACACACACACACACACACACACACACACACACACACACACACACACACAAGACTCACACACACACACACACACACACATATATAGGGTTGTTTGTTTTCTTTTTCATAGTTATTTTATTAATAAAAGATGTTGTGTATATACACACACACATGAACACACACACACACACACACACACACACACACACACACACACATTTCACACATATATATATATATATATATATATATATATATATATATATATATATATATATATATATACCAAGTATAACAGCAAAATGGTCTAAATTGATAAAAGCAAAATTCATCCAATAGTTAGATTAACCTTTAAACCATTTATTTTAGAAATGATTAAATATATCTAATTGGAATTATTTCCTGCACAATGCCAAAAAAAAAACAAAAAATCCACAGAAGAAACATGCAAAAATAAAAAAACAAATAATAATTCCAACAACTATAACAAAAGTAGATACATTATCCTCCCTTCAGTCTTAACGTAAAATTCATCAACACCACCTCGAAAACAATAAGAGATATAGTTAGCATTAAACAAGATTGCGCAACAATCTTGCTTACCTTTACACCACGTCAAAGAAACCCAACATAATTTGCTTGCATATACCAATATACTAAGCATAGCTTAGATGTGGTACAATGCCGAAAGTATATCGCGCTCATTGAAGATCGAACTCACTAAACAGTTGGAATTGATCTATAAAAAGGAAACTTTTAAAATATTACAGCAAGTCGCGAATA
>CAHIKZ030001489.1:292500-307500 GCA_903632075.3 Acanthosepion pharaonis
GAACTCCTTTCCGATTTCTTGCTTTCTTGCCACCTACAATCTTCAAAAATTTAAATCCAACACCAATCGCCACCTTCTGTCTTCGTGAAACCTGTTCTTTTTGTGTCCTTTCTCCTTACATTTCCACATTAAAAACTTTTTATTTTCTTTTACTCCGAGTAACCTTTTGCGTCTTAGTGGCATTATCACCTTGCTTGCAGTGAAATAAGGTAGGATAATATACTTTTTAAAAAATATTTTTGTGCCATATACGCCAAGAAAAATATTTTGGGGGGCATATTGCACCGAGAAATCTGCTGTTAAATCTGATTAAAAAAGAAATCCTTTTCTGATCGTGATAAAACCACTACAGTTGTGCTCACCCAGTACGCTTTATGGATATATACATTGGTAGATTGATAAGCTTAAACAGTTGCGATTTTATTTCATGTAATATAGAATGTTAAAAAAAGTGTAAATTATTTAAAAAAAAAATATTATGCCATCTTTAGTGTTTTTTTGGCAACATTATACTTTTTTTTAATAAAAATTTCATCACCTTTTTGAATTTAATTTCTTTTTTCCTTTTCTTTTTTAAACTTCATGTTTTTCTGAATAAATTTCCTTTTCTTTCACTTATCATTCTAAAAAAAAATCGTTCTTTTTTTTAAAGATTCCTGTAATCCATATCTGCATTTTTCATTTTTGAATTTATTCACTGTTTTATGTAATTTTTTTAACACGCTATCACCCCTTCGATTCCCCCATCAAAACAGTTTCAATTTCAATTCTTCTTAAACTACTCACTGCTTCTTGTCCTACCATCTTTATTTCATAGAGTTTCTCTATAACACCCATTCTAAGTGCTTCTAATTTCATTACAATGCCTTTTGCAACGATCACACAGACTTTATATTATCTCGGTATTTTAGACTACAAAGTGCTTTTGGTGATATTTCGTTTTGTGAGTTGTGTCCTTTTTTTTATTCTTATCTTTGTTATATGTATCTTTATTGAAAAGATTATATATTTCAGATGTTTAAAAAATAAAAAAATACCAAAAGGTTATTGTTGTAGCATACCTAATGACGATAATGGGTATGTCCCCATTCCCATAAATACAGTAGTGAATAGTATATGATGGTCGAGAGTTGGAGATTCGTCTCCAGCAATGGTTTGGTCAAACTCAATTAAGAGGCAGAGAGGAAATTAAGATGAGGCTTTATGTCGAATCAGAGTCTCGTCTCGGGAAAAGCTACCCGACCGTTTTATACGTGGTCAACTGCGATTTTTTAAGAAAATACGGGCTCGGATATTCCATATTAAATTCATTGTGGAATTCACTTGTCTCATTTCTAGCAGCGACTATTTCTTCCTCGCGCCGCTAGCGAATCTTATATGTGTTGTTCTTGTCCTAAGTATTATCGTTCATTACCAACCTTCGTTTGATAATTCTATGTATATAACACAAAAGACAGAAATATTTGAAATATTCTTCCATAATTACAAATAAAGCTGTAACATTTTGAAATTTTACAATGGATTTTTTATGCATTTTTTTCAGAAGTGATGAAAGAATGGATTTTAAATTTTTATTTTAATGTAAAACAATAACCCAAAAACACACACAAAAAAAGAAATGGCAAAATTATTGGCCCTCTTGCCTCAATAATCAATTGTGTAACTGTTATGGTCCGGTTACTTGTACCCCGGGTGATAGTCCAAGGTAGGACCAATAGAAGAAGAACTCGAATACGGATATGGAATAACACAGATATATATATATATATATATATATATATATATATATATATATTTAGAGGTAGAAAAGTGTTAGTACGAACAATCAGGTTTAGTAGTAATTGTCTGAATGCGATTGTCTGTTTCGGACTGCCTCTGACTCGAGTGAATATTTCCTGTTGGGAATTTCATGCCAGACTTACAGACTGTACTCTATATTCAGACGGAATGGTGAATTTGATCACCCCCCACGGGGCATCATGTGGCACAAGGCCGGTTTAACTTGGGATCTCCTAGCTGGGATCTTTGGAGTGAACTCGGCCAAAAATAACCCTTTGAAATTGTATATGTGGGGTTCAGGGTTTAAAAAAATCCAAAAATAAATTTTATATTTTAAAATAGCCTCGTTCGGGTTCCTCCCCACCAAAAGGCAAGAGTTCAACCGATCAGCAAATTTCGGACCTGAACGGTATTTAGCCCCCCACCACGAGGGCATGATGTGGCAAAACAAGGTCGGTTTATTTTTCCGAGCATTGGGCTCGGCCCATCGAAAAATACAAAATCTTTGAAGCAACCAACAGAATCAACCGATCATAATATCCAATAAATTAAAACCGAATTCAGACGGTCGACCGAATTTGTATTTAAACCCCTCCATATCGTTCACAACATACAAGGCATAGTTTAATCGGGATTTGAGCCCGGGGGTGTCCAAAATTATGTATTTGAACCCGTATAAACGGGTTCAGGGTCGGTTTACCTTGTGAAAGAGACTCCGATATTTCGGCGTAGCCTCGTTCAACCGATCTGCCCAAGCCGGTCGCCCGATTTCAGGACTGAACACTTTGCTTCCTCTTGAGGCGCAGTATTTATTACGTATGGAATAGTCCATTATGTTATTATGGGTAAGGTCCTATAACAGTAACCTTTATACTTGATTATTACCTTTAATCATATTTGATAGTTCCTTAAAAGGTCACTACACAGACTGATAGGTAATTCCATCCATTGTTTCTTGGTAATAGTTTCTAGTTTTTCTTCCAAATTCGTGGGACTTCTTTTTCTTAATTTTTTCTTCAAATATGCCCAAGCATTTTCAATCGCTTTTAGGTCAGGTATTTAAACCAATTCCTTAATTTTGCTGTCATCTAAGTATTTCGTAACAATTCATACCTTGTGTTTCGTGTTATTGTCATGTTGGAACGTCCGGCGACGCCTCCAAACAGCTTTCGTGCATTTTGTTTCATATTATTCTAAAGAATAACCAAATACTGGTCTTTATCCACGATAACCTTTACTATCACTAGTTCTGGTTCAGAAGTAGCAAAGTATCTCCAGAATTCTCCCACCATGTGCCTAATTTCAGGAAGGGTATTTTGTTGGTTTGCGGCCTTCATTCACTTTCCTCCATGTTTAAACCGGAATTCATGTGACCAAATATTTCTAGTTTAATTTCATCTGACCATAAATCAGGGTTCAAATATTTGCTTCAATATTCTAGATAGCTTCTAACATAAGCTAATCTGCATTTTAGTTGTTTAGCTTTAAGCGATGAGTTTTCCTTGGGCAACAAGCTCGAAGTCCTTCTCAATGATATGGTAACATTAGTAAATACTTGCAAATATTCGCATTTCCTTAGAAAATATGCAAATATTCAGTGATTTATGAATAATTCTATTATGAAGTAACTATATATATATATATATATATATATATATATATATATATATATGTATGTGTGTGTGTATATATATATATGTGTGTGTGTGTGTGTGTGTATATATATATATATATACACACACACACATATATATATATATATATATATATATATATAAATATTATTTTATCTTCAACATCATCATTTCATAAGACACCGAGTGTGTTGAAACAAAATGGCTATTTTTGTAATGATTTTATAACATACTTATGTTATAATTTTTTATAAATAATAATTATATCTGCTCTACTTTGTATTGAGCACTCTTTTAAGAATAGTAATTGTTGGTTATTGGAATTCATTCCATATATACCAATTATATACTTGGTATATATATATATATATATATATATATATATATATATATATATATATAAAAGTGAACATTGAAATCAGCACGTGGCCTGACGATTGCGTCGAGCATGAAACAGCCTAAGCCTCTCAGTGTTGACTTCAATGTTTTTTTATATTTACATACGATATATCTCTGATACTGAGCACTTTATCCCATAAATATAGCACATTTTTAATATATATATATATATATATATATATATATATATATATATATGAAAATTTTTCCAATTTAACCAGTAGAGAAGACAATATTTATGAATGAAAATGACAATAGGAAAACTAGTAATTGCTGACGCGTTTCGTCCAATGTGGACTTTATCAAAGCAAAATACGAAATGAATTCTGTTTTTGTTTTTATTAGTTACCTTGTAATATTATATTCATTTCGTATTTTGCTTTGATAAAGTCCGCATTGGACGAAACGCGTCAGCATTTACTAGTTTTCCTATTGTCATTTTTATTCATAAATATATATATATATATATATATATATATATATATATATATATATATATATATATATATATATATATATATAAAGATCCCAAGCACGGCGATAATGCCAGTAAGAGCGGTTTGTCAGTCCGGTTAACTATCATAGACGTTTAATCTGAACCCGATATTTAATTTACGGGGGTAGATTGTTCTCGTTCTACTGCCCATGTCTCGGGATATCTCGTCTAGTTCTCGTTTAGTACTGCCCAATTACTGGCCGCGCTGTTTTCATGAGTTCATGTGCCCAGTGTAGTTATTGAACTGGAAATTACTTTGTCATGAAATAGCCGAACCGATGTTTTAACACGCAAGTGTATCGTCCCGTGGGAAAATTCTGTGGAGAACTTGCAGTTTTATAGCAGCAGCATAACCGAAAACGCTGTGATAACAACAAAGATGTGGACAACAGTCCGCGTGTAAATAATATTTTCATATTATGCTGTTTTCTCTTTGCTTTACGCTTTTTTTCTGACATATTTCTTCTTGGACGCCATTTATAGATATTCAGTTTCAATGTGGCAATGACCTGTTCCGAAACTATACCCAGTCCATCACATTTCGCGTTTTCTTTTGTTGGTCATTTGAAATAATTATGGAGTTATTTTTTTTTTCTGTTTTTTGGCGATCGCTTTGGAGTTTTCTGATTCCACGTTTGTCTTCTTATCAGCTCAACTGCAAATTTTGGTTTTCAATAATTAATCTTTCATTACTCTGCCGTGTTTAGTTCCCGAGTCCCTTGGTAGGCAAGTCGACACAAGCCTCAATGTTGAGAAGTTCAACGCCTACTTCGTTTCTTTTCTCATGCACTCTAGAAACATTAATCCACGCGTGAATTTTTTTTCCCATTCTCATAAACTTCCCAATTTTCTGATACATAGTTCTCTGTTGATGTTTTTTTTTTTTTTTGGTGGGGGAAGTACTCTGAATTCTTCTTCTTCGCGATTATTATTGCATGAAGTACCATTATCATCATAATCAACATCAAAATTACAAAACTTGAGTCATGTTCTTAAATAGCCTTGTCAGCTGGAGACTTTCATGTGGATTACAGCATGATGCCACACTCGTTCAGAAATATTCAGCCGGTCAGCCGTGCAAAAACGCTTTCTCAGAACAATTAAATTTCGAGAAAATGGAGCCTGTAGGCCTTGGCGAAAACCATTCTACCTCGAACCTCGTGGACTCCCACTACACTATCATAAACAAAGACCTGTAGCAAATAACAGCAACCTATTACTGAAGGACATTCAATAGTAGCAACAACTAAAATGGATATCACATGTAACTCGAAGAGATAATAATAACATAAGGAAGACGCTGATGTTCCACACTACTTCAAACAAAAGGTTTGGAAGGAAACCTCCACAAACAGTACACAGATTAAAAAAAAATTGAACTAAACAAGCCTATTTTCCTGAAAAAAATGTTTTCGGAGAAAGCTTTTAAGAACTTCAACCAAAAGTAGCACTGGCTGCCTTTATTTTTTTTTAATCAATTCACCCTAAGTAAGGCGATAATGTCACTAAGACGCAAACGGCTACTGGGAGTGAAAAAAGATTGAGATGACTTTATAAGGAACTGGAAACCCAATTCTGAATGGGGTACACTACTACTCCTGTTCAAAAGATTGGGGAGGAGTGTGAAACGGAGGATCAATGAATGTCGAATGTTTCCTTATAAGGAAACGGCTGATTTTAACATTACCATTCTTGTTTATTAATTTTGATTTTCTGTTTGCTATAATAATTTGGAATGACTCTTGACTGAAATTTAATGTAAATGAAGTTAACTAGAACACATAATGAGGAAAGAGGGCTTGGAAAATCTGATACTCACAGGACAGATTGACGTCATGTAAGCTAGAGGAGAACAACATATAAACTATCTAGCAAACTTGACGAAACGGGTGGCAGAGCAAGATTTAGGAGAGATAACAAGAATGCAAAATTTATTAAGAGCTAGAAAGGAGAGGAAATTGTGGAGAGTCATGATCGTCAACATCCTGAAAGGACACAGCACATAGAAAAAACGAAGGATATAAGACGTTTTTTCTAAGTATGGGAGTATTACCCATTAACACAATCTTTTCTATTTCACATATCGTGATTTTCTTAGCGTAGTTTAGATGTGGCACAAGGCCGAAAGTATGAGACACACGGTGAGGATCAAACTCACTACTCAGTTGGAATGGTTCTAGTGAGAAAAGCTTGCTAACAATTACATCACGTCGAGGTAACCAATGATTTTTTAAACATGGCTTAGATGCGGCACAAGGCTGAAAGTGTGGAGCACCTAACGAGGCATTTCAGATATGTTAGATTTTTCCAGGTTTTTTCTTAATGTATGCGCCATTTTGCTTCTTAATTATTCTTAACTCTCCAACCTGTACTGAAATAATGATTGTTTTTAAAAGCCATATCTTCTGTAAATTCTATTTCCACATCCTTATTTATATAGCGAATTGATTAAATTCATTCCTAAAATCTTTCTTTATCAGAAATGTAATAGTTAAATAATATTTATCATTTAACATCTTTTATAGTGATATTGCATTTCTTAGTGCGGTGTACACCCTTTTGGAAATTAATTGAAACAGCCGCTTTATTTTATTTTCTTTACGCCATACGGTCAGTTTTAAACCCACTGGAGTGACAGGATGTAAACGATTTCTATACCTATACAACATTTTTACTTCCTTCCGCTATTCTTTTACAACATATTTGCTTCCTCCCTCTGTGTCTTTACAATATTTTTGCTTTCTCCCTCTATGCATTTACAACATTTTTTATTAATTCCTCTATGCCATTACAATGCTTTTTGCTTCCTTAGTCTATGTGTGTAAAACATTTTGCTTCCTCAATGTGTGCCTTTACAACATTTTTGCTCCCTCCCTCTATGACTTTACAGCTTTTTGCTTCCTCCCTTTATGTCTTTACAACATTTTTGCTCCCTCCCTCTGTGACTTTACAGCTTTTTGCTTCCTCCCTTTATGTCATTACAACATTTTTGCTCCCTCCCTCTGTGACTTTACAGCTTTTTGCTTCCTCCCTTTATGTCATTACAACATTTTTGCTCCCTCCCTCTATGACTTTACAGCTTTTTGCTTCCTCCCTTTATGTCTTTACAACATTTTTTCTCCCTCCCTCTATGACTTTACACGTTTTTGCTTCCTCCCTTTATGTCATTACAACATTTTTGCTCCCTCCCTCTATGACTTTTACACCTTTTGCTTCCTCCCTTTATGTCATTACAACATATTTTTTGCTCCTCCCTCTGTGACTTTACAGCTTTTTGCTTCCTCCCTTTATGTCATTACAACATTTTTGCTCCTCCCTCTATGACTTTACAGCTTTTTTGCTTCCTCCCTTTATGTCTTTACAACATTTTTTCTCCCTCCCTCTATGACTTTACACGTTTTTGCTTCCTCCCTTTATGTCATTACAACATTTTTGCTCCCCTCCCATATGACTTTACACCTTTTGCTTCCTCCCTTTATGTCATTACAACATTTTTGCTCCCTCCCTCTGTGACTTTACAGCTTTTTGCTTCCTCCCTTTATGTCATTACAACATTTTTTTGCTCCCTCCTCTGTGACTTTACAGCTTTTTGCTTCCTCCCTTTATGTCATTACAACATTTTTGCTCCCTCCCTCTGTGACTTTACAGCTTTTTGCTTCCTCCCTTTATGTCATTACAACATTTTTGCTCCCTCCCTCTATGACTTTACACCTTTTTGCTCCCTCCCTCTGTGACTTTACAGCTTTTTGCTTCCTCCCTTTATGTCATTACAACATTTTTGCTCCCTCCCTCTGTGACTTTACAGCTTTTTGCTTCTTCCCTTTATGTCTTTACAACATATTTGCTTCCTCCCTTTATGTCTTTACACTATTTTCTCCTCCCTCCCACTATGTCTTTACAACATTTTCTCCTCCCTCCCTCTATGCCTTATACAGCATTTTTGCCATCTCCTTTTATGTCTCGATTAATACCGGCCAAATAAAAGATTTTCGTTCCGTTTCGTGTTTAGGATAGTCAGACAATTATATTTTTGTTTGCTGTTTTCGCTCTCAACTTTTGATATATTTCCAGGTACGGTGGAATAATGAATAGCGGCCCAGATTGAGGAATCGGAGATCCGAGTTCGAATTCCAGTTGAATCCATTATATTCACTTACGTGTTAATACCTTTAGGAAAGGTATGGATTCTCTTCTTCTTCCTCCCAGTTATGGGTAAATAGCAGGGCAGACCGGGTTCTATAGCCTTGAATGGCAACTGGTCTACCGCAGAAAGAAATGGCAACCTGCTTCGAGAAAAAAAAAATCTGCCACGTCAGCCATGTATCGAAAGATACATGATCGCCTAAGTGTATATCACGGATGGCACATAACTGACTGATTGTACGGTTGAGATCCTGCTTGGATTATTATTATTAAACAGGACTGATATGTATGTTTAGAAAAATTCCAGGAAAATCCTCATTATCTCAAATACAAAAGAGTGTAATCATGAGTAAAGTCAAAAAAAAAAAAAAAAATGAACATTCCCAAAGAAATCAGCTCAATACTGAGAATTTTCCAGTACTCTCCACATTACTCTAGATAATTTGATTGATTCTGCTCTTTGGATGATTTCAAAGGGTTAGATGCGGCACAAGGTCGAAAGTAGCATGAACCTAGTGGGGATCGAACTCACTATTCAGTCGTAATTGTTTTAGTAAGACAAGCTCGCGAACCATTACACCACCTCAAGGGATCCTCGGGCGATACTGTTATATGTAAAAACTTGCCCTTAATTCAAGTTTTAGTTAAAAGCCTAACGAACAAGAAATCATGAAAACTCGAAAATAATAATAAAAACAATGTTTACCACATTGAATTCAAGATGCTCTCCATCATCATCATCATCATCATCAGTAGTAGTAGTAGTACTAGTAGTAACCATGATCTTTTAATAATTGATGTTAAGTAAATGTGTTTTGTTTATAGCAATGTTGTTATTGTGGTTGGTAAACATTGCCATAACATTAATAAATACTTTCATTTTCTTTATAGTTAACATTTTGTTTGATCTCAAACACATTTTCTTCATTATTTTCATCAACATCATTAGAAATATTCATATTACACATATAATTATTAGCTGTAAAGAAAACACCTTTTTCTAACCCAGGACCACACCTGTGAGAATAAAACTAGTTTAAAATATGAAAGGGATACTACTTCATACGATCTCGCGAAATTTGTTCAGATATAAAATTTAAAATTAAAAAAACAAAGAACAAAAAAAAAAAACAAAAAAAAAAACCTGCCGATCTTTTGAAGAAATGAAGATTATGGCTTTGTCACTTTTGTATATTCTCAAGTTCCGCCTGATCAAACTCAGCTTCGAAATTCGGAAATGATAAATTACTTTTAATTTCATTCCTTTGTCATGATTCAAATCAATCTTATCTTATCCCTAACATCATCGCATTGTTAGAAGAACTATTATTGAAAAACGATATATATATATATATATATATTCTTTATAACTTTCACAGTTTCTGGGAGAAAGTGTATAATCTGGCGTGATCATCAGTTTGAACAAGGCTAGTATGCTCAAATACGTTTCGGTCTCATTGAGAATAGCGTAAACATAGATGGCTTCAGAACAATTATCTTTATCCAGTTTCACTCCCAACGCATGGGTAAATCCGTTGTACGGTTTTCAAGAACTTTCCAAAGGTTCTGCACGCTGGCATCGTCTCCCTATTTTAATAACATCAAGAAGTCGCCTCCTTGACAAATAGACCATGGTGAGATTCGTTGTTTTGATGTTTTTTTTGTTTTGTTTTTGATTACTACAAAGAGACTCCCTGTTTCTATTTTTAGATGTCCTCTACACAACCATGTCCATATCAGATTAATTACCATTCTTTCGATGCTTCTTAAGAATTATTCACTCAAGTACTTTATTGCCATTTTTGAATTTATATTTCGCGTGTTTCGGTTCGTTATTGTGGAGTATAAGGTTTTTGCTAGTATTCTTCTCTGGCTTGTGTGATTTTTGAAGCACTTGAATGTAAAATAAACGCCGTTCTGAATACCGAGTAGTCCTTGACCCCCCCCCACTTTAATTTTAAAATATAACCGGTTGACTAGGGTAGGGTGTAGCGCTAGAGGCATCCTGTTAAAATATCATATGTTTTATCACGGGCTGAATAAACAAAAAACAAATCTTATGACACCATTGTAACGTTTTAATCGTTTTCACAGTAATTTCTGGTGACTTTTACTGAAGTTTACGTGACAAATTCACGTCACTATTGCAGAACTCTCGACAGTATTATAGATGAATTGGATTATTTTTTTTTTTTTTTTTGTGGTTTCAAAAATATTAAGCAAATTCCAAAGCTTTTCACCATATTCCAGATGATTTGATTAATTCTGCTCTTTGGATGGTTTCAAAACAATATTAAGAAATTGCCAGCACACTCCATAGTACCCCTGGTGATTTGATTAATTCTGCTCTTTGGATGGTCTCAAAATAATATTAAGAAATTACCAGCACACTCCATAGTACCCCAGTTGATTTCATTAATTCTGCTCTTTGGATGATTTCAAAATAATATTAAGAAATTACCAGCACCTTCCACAGTACCCCAGATGATTTGATTAATTCTGCTCTTTGGATGATTTCAAAATAATATTAAGAAATTGCCAGTACTCTCCACTGTATTCCAGATGATTCAATTCTCATCATTGGATGGTTTAAAAAATATTAGCCAATTACAATTCTTTCTTACATGAACACTGTTGATCATTTCTTTTCGTCATCATTCTCATTTGTATTGTAATTATTCTTTCTACTGCAAAGGTATGTATAATTTTATCGCAGGTGATTGTCGCTATTTAAAAGCTCTTTAAATTCGTCATGTGCCAACAAATATATTTAATCATCATCTTCATGAATCATTTTTCTTCTTTCAATAATAATCAGTTTTTACTTATTATTGTTATTGATTACCTTTCTGTTTTCTGTATAAATGGCGTTGACTTTGTCTTCGTTATATCAGAACGATCTTTATCATCATCATTGTTGTTGTCGTCTATTTCCCAATGTCACGTGTCCATACATTTCTCCATAAGAATAAAAATAAGACTGAGCAGGTATTTACGCTGTTGAAATGTATTTAACAAGATTTTTGTAGTTCTTTAAAAGCTTTTCCCCGCCTTACTAAACACATGTTCTTTCTTTTGATTGAGTCTTTTTTTTTTTTTTTTTTTTTTTTCATTTCAAATTTATTTTTCATTCAAAATCTTACCTTTGCCAATATTGCCTTTTACTTTGTTTTTGCTTTTTGAATTTTTTTTTTTACTGGAATTTATATTTCTCTAACATCCCCCCCAACTTTTCAGCGAATTCATATTTAATTCTTTTTTCTCCACTTTTAAAAATATTCACTTTTCATTTATATTTTTCATCAAATTTCATATTCCAAGCAGAAGACAACAGAATTCTTTCACTCCTATTTTTCCCTCCTTACTCACGTCACTATTCTCATCCTCCTGTTGTTTCAGGCAGTAATGTTAGAAACAACACCACCAACAGCACCAACAACAAAAACAACAACCACAATAATAATAATAATAATAATAATAATAATAATAATAATAATAATAATAACTAGCAGTACCCGTAAAAAATCCACGCTTTTCTAGCTGAATATTCTGATATTTCATAGTATTTAATTCATCTTGGGTATGACGGCAATGCCTTAGGAGTTTTTCAGGAGCGTGGAACCACCTCTAAATTGCTTTTGTTCCCAGGTTCACACTGACCCAGGGTGGTAGGTTCCCAGCTATGGGCAAATAGTTAGCCCCCAAACTTTGGTCAAAACTTTTTGACAGTATAAAAATAGATTTTATAGTAAAATTACCAGCAATACATTAAAAAATATATCAGCAAAACTGTCGGCAAAACCCCTCTTTACAAAAATACTTCAAAGAAACCTAATTCCCTACAAACTGATTTCTTACAAAGAGTGCATATTCTATTCTTACGGATCTGTTCTAAAACACTTCTTGGCATTAAATAACCCATTCAAGTTGATATACCGTAAAACAAAATAAACCAAATCATAAAAATTAATAAATAAATAAGCTCATTACTGGTTCCAAGAACTCGTGAAACATTTCCTATTGCTTCGTTCCATATTTGAGCTTAAGAACTTTAACTAAATATTACAATAAGAATCATAAATATGAACATAGGTCATTATTTTAAAAAAAAGTAAGTATCTACAATTGCAAAGATTTAAAACTGACAAGATTTATTATTCCACTGAAGCAGACGTTTAACACATGAGAGTGTTATTACCTTCTCTATCTTGGCTTTTTTTCTTTCTTTCTTTCTTTCTTTCATTCATTCTTTCTTTCCTTCTTTCTTTTTTCTTTCCTTCGTTCTTTCTTTAATTTACCCATTCTTTCTTTTCCGTTCCTTTTTATTAAAATTAAACAGTGCTTTTTTTTTCTTCCCGTTACCCGCACAATAGTAAAGGAATTTCCATCGTTTATCTGAGGTAATGACAGAATTTTTAGGTAAATGTTGGAATAATCTCCTTGCATGTCCAACGAAAATAAAATACCCTTGCACATCGTTAAAAAATTTAAACTTAGCAAGACTTCGCGTCTTCCTTCCTTCCTTTCATTCTTTGTTTGTTTGTTTGTTTTTTTGTTTGTTTGTTTGTTTCTTTCTTTCTTTCTTTGTTGTTCTCACTTAAACTAAATAGCGTATCTGATTTACCTTTTCTGACTTTCCTCAAGATAAAAACGTAATAGTCCTTTATTTATGAACTATTGACAGGGCGTAACATACGCGTTAACTAAGAAAAGAAGGGACACACACATAATATTAATAATAATAATAATAATAATTTTAGAGTAAGATATAACAAACTTTAATATATAAACATTAATCACACACACACAGATGCAATACAAAAATACACACAAATATATAGGAGACCCGCGTTCGAATTCTACATATATATCTCATTTGTCAAAGAGTTGATTTCATGTTAATATCGGGAGTGGAAACCAATGTAAGACACTATTGAGAAATCCCTGTAAAACAACTCAGATCGATGCTAGTCTTATGACTAAAATTAGGTTTCAATAGGTACACGCAATTTATTACACTAAGAAATGACCAGAGTACGTTCGCAAAGGGAACACGGCGGAAAATAAATGAAAAGAATCTCATCTTTCGCGTGTAATTTTTTTTTATTCAAAGATTGACTTTCTCAGTCTTAAGCAGTAGGTAAGTGACACTTGGGACAACTATTAATTCTGTCAAGACTGACTAACGGAGAGGCGCTTCACTTTTGCTACCGAGGATTCTCTCCTACCACCTTTCCCTAGGAAACCGTCTGCGAGTGGCTTGAAACTATTGTACCCTGCGAACGGGTGGTATCAGAACTACCGTCAGTTTTAATTACGACTGTTTATACAAACCTGCGAGCGGAACATTTAACTTCCCACCAAGTGGAACTTGTTCTCGAAATTATTTAATTATCTATTTTATTCAATTTTAGTCAGTAGGTTTTTATTATGAGGTTCTTTGAAGATTTTCTTATTAGAT
The DNA here is from genome assembly GCA_903632075.3 of Acanthosepion pharaonis. Classification (NCBI taxonomy): domain Eukaryota; kingdom Metazoa; phylum Mollusca; class Cephalopoda; order Sepiida; family Sepiidae; genus Acanthosepion; species Acanthosepion pharaonis. The sequence continues at coordinate 306,413 of CAHIKZ030001489.1, forward strand.
TTTAATGTTGGACATTAAAACGGCGAACACTTCAAACTCTGATAAATACCTTTACCGTCAACATCTATGTGGGTTTATTGATCCAGTTGTGTGGAGAACCCATCGTCTCGTAAGCGAAAACAGTTAATTACCTATGAAAACAGACTTATGAGCTTTTGTGCTTCAAAGTATACGCCACATTTATTATTTATCCTGATAATTTAGAAAAAAAAAACGCATTAAAATTTATTTACTTCACTGGAAAAAATATTTTAGAATTAAAAATAAAATAATTTCAGAATTTGCTTCAATTTGAACTTTTTTAATCATGAAATAATTAGAAGACTTTGTTTTCTCCATTTAAAATTTCTTTTAACAGGTTAATTTCTTTAGAAATTAAAATTTAAGAAACAGAGGTTGGGATTGGTTGAAGTAAAATGGCGTAATTTAGAACAGGTTATATGGCGCCAACTTTGATTAACTTTCCTTCGCTAAATTTTGGTAAAAAAAAAAAAAAAAATCCAATAGAGTCGAATCTTTCTCAGCTTTTGCGAAAATAAATGCAACAACAATAGCATTTTGTTGCTTTCTTTTAAGTTAATGTCAAATTTAGTTCTTGTGTTAATGAGACGAAAACAGTTTTGGCGACAACAGAGTACAAAGAAATAAAAAAGAAAAAAACAGTTTTTAAAGCCAGAGACAGACAGACTGGATTTCTATTATATTACAGATTAAGCGGATAAATTACTCTGAACGTATTTGCGCTAATATGAATTAAGAAAAACAAAAGACGAATTTCCAATTGATGTACACACTTAGGAATTCTAAAAAGATAAATAACTATAATCGACTTCTTTTTGTCCCGTTCATTTCATTACCAAACTGCCAAATTTGGGAAATTCAAACTTATTCTGAAAATTAAATAATAGATATTACGGCTCGTGGTTGAGGGTCAAACTAAACGTTTTGATACATGAAAAAGCAGCGTCTACAAGGTACACGCTTGGCCAAATGAAATAATGAGCCAGGATATACAGATTAAATAAAATAGTAAAGATCGATGGCTATTACACCATAGGTACTAAAAGACACATATCAACAGGCACCTA
>CAHIKZ030001489.1:310000-337500 GCA_903632075.3 Acanthosepion pharaonis
AACAAGAGATATTCCTAAACATGTACAGTGGAAGGAGAACACTTTATCCCCGTAGATTAAAGGGTTTAGTTTAGAATTCTATGTAGGTTACCTGAATCGATAGATGGTCGAAGAGTACAACAGCCAAAACGTGATGATAACATCAACAAATTTGAGTATAATTATCCGAATTTAAATAGTGAAAATAACCAACTTATTAAATCGATTATTGGCACTATTTATATTCGTTCAATTGCCCTCATCTATGTTGATTTTATTACAACATTTCGGCCGTTGAACGCTCCAACCTTCCTCAGGTGTATATCGACCTCGGTAATCTACAAGGAGATTCAAACAGAACCCTTTATTTAATCAAGGAGGTAGACTGTTTTCGTCCCACTGCTCATGTCTAGGCATATAGCGTCTAATTTTGATGTTATTTTAGTACTGCTCACTTATTGCCCACCTGTTTCCAATTAATACAAGAACACACTTCCTAACCCAAGGATTGAACTCACAACCACTATATCAACAAATTCACAAACCAACATACTAGTCCACTGTCCCGTATCCTTAAAAAAAGTTTCCTGCCAATATTCGTGCCGAATATTCATTCTTTTCGTATTTATTTTCAAGGACTTATCTGTAAAACTTGTAAACCTTAATGTGTTACGCCTCGATACACAGTTGGAAAGCATCAGCAATGCCGATGCAGATGCTCCTTGGATTTTCACCAGAGCCCTTGTTAGCCGGCGTGTGTGTCAGACCTGTCCGCCTTGGGTGGCCCTACCAGGAACGAAGTTCCGGACGGCATAGCTCTGACAGATGAAATGTTTACACCCCCCCAACCGACTGTGAGGTAAGGGTTGGACTTTGGGGGGAGAACTTTTAGCAACCGGCGGCTTCTGGTCGTTCCTGTCTCTGCGTCTGTGGGGATCCCGCGGCAAGCAAGAACGTCATCCGAGTAGGCCTGGGTACCCTACTTTTTGTAATTTATCCCAAGAATCTTCTTCTCACATGACTACGAATCATCACTACTCTGCTGCACATGCTACGGCGTCCGCGGGAGCCGACGCGCTGGCTCTTTGATCAGCGGAGACAGTGGAAAATCTGCAAGCCGATCATCCCCATCCCCATCCCCCGCGCCCTCCCCGTCTGATGAATCGTAGAGAAGAGCTCAGAGTGGGCTGCTGGAACGTACGCACACTCCGTGGCGAAGGAACGCAAGCGCTCACCATGAGGGCCCTTCACGATTATGGGGTCAACGTGGCATGCTTTTCCGAAGTGAGACTCCCAGACAGGGGGTATCGCACAATCAAGGTTTCTGGCACAGATGTCGTCTATCATCTCTACCACAGTGGAGTGACTGATAACAGTGGCCACCACGGTATGGCCATCGCCCTGAGCCCTGAGGCTCAAGCAGCCTTCCTGAGGTGGGACCCGCGCACTCCGAGACTCGCCACGATGCGACTGAGGGGACACCTGTTCAACATCAGCATTATCGCCGTCTACGCCCCCACACTGAATGCGCCTGAGCAATTCTACGCTGACCTCCAGAGAGCAGTTGGACGGGTCCCTGCCAGAGATCTCCTTCTGGTAGCGGGGGACTGGAATGCACGCACGGGCCCCGCCGACCCAACCACCAGACATGTGCTTGGACGTTTCGGTCTGGGGACACGCTGCGAAAATGGAGACCGCCTTGTTAACTTCGCCTCGTGGTCTCCAACACACGTTTCCAGCATCGAAGGCGCCACCTCATCACGTGGAGGTCTAATGATGGACACACGGCCAATCAAATCGACTACATCCTGGTTCGGTCGCGATGGGCAAGCTCGGTCCTCAACTGCCGGGCATTCAGAGGAGCCGATACAGGAAACGAGCACGGCTCAGACCACGCCCTGGTTTGTGCAATTCTTCGCCTACGTCTCCAGGCCAGACGACCCAACGGACGACCAAAACGTCTAGATCTCACTAAACTCAAATCGGCAGCAGGGACGAACTTCCGTATCGACCTGCAAAATCGTTTTGAGTTGCTCCAAGAGACCATCGATCAGCAGCCTGAGCGGGAGTGGCGGACCCTTAAGGAGGCTACGGTGGAGGCAGCTCATCTCCATCTTGGCTTCACAAAACGTCGCCAACGTGACTGGATGACGGGTGCAACGCTTGAGCTTGCCGAGAACGCGAGAAGAGCGTGGATTGCGAAAGCTCGAAACTATCGCATTCTTCGACGCCAACTGAGGGAGGCCATTGGGACCGATAGCAATGCGCGCTGGAGCAGGGATATGAGGAGGCCGAGAGAGCATCTTACGTGTGGACACGCGCAAACTCTACCAGCTGCTGAAACAGGCTGGTCGGGGCGCCATTGGACATGGCGACACGCTTTGCCGGAGATGGATCGATCCTAACAGAAGTCGCTGAAAAGGTCAATCGATGGCGCGAACAATTTGACGTGTTCCTCAACCACCAGCCCCCCGCTGTACAGTTAGACCTGCAACCTGCGGATGGAACTTACAACTGCAGCGTTGATCCGCCAACAATTCAGGAGATTCTGTCTGTCCTTCGTCAGCTGCGTAACAACAAAGCTCCCGGGGAAGATGGGATCCCGGCGGAAGTCACTAAGGCCCTGCCTGACATCTTATAAAATGGCTTCACAGGGTCTTCAGTGCGGTGTGGACCACGGAGACTGTCCCTGATGACTGGGGACACGCTGTTTTGCTGCTATTCTTTAAGAAAGGTGACAGGAAGGTGTGCTCCAACTATCGGGGAATCAGTCTGCTCGATGTAGCGGCCAAAACCTTCGCAGTTCTGCTTCTGAAGCGATTCCAGACGGCTCGAGACGCCCGCACGCGTCCCACCCAATGTGGTTTCCGCCCGGGGAAAGGATGTGTGGATCAGATCTTCAACCTGAGGCACACAACCAACGGTCCTGTGCTTCATCGACTTCGCAGCTGCGTTCAATTCGGTCGATCGAGATGCACTGTGGAAACTTATGCTGGCGGACGGCATCCCTGTGAAATTGCTTCACCTTATCCAGGGGTACTATCGAGCCACGCGGGCGCGGGTGCGGGTCTACGGTGAGGAATCGGAGCCCTTCGACGTCAGGTCCGGAGTCCGACAGGGATGTGCCCTCTCACCCACCCTCTTCAACTTTGCCATCGACTTCATCCTCAACACTGCCCTCCGCGGCTACTCAGGTGTGTCGGTCGGTAGAGATGTAGAGGTGTCGGACTTATCCTATGCCGATGACATCGTCCTTCTGGGGTCCTCGATTGCAGACGTCGAAAGTGTTCTCGAAAGAGTTTACAACACGGCCCGCTTTGTGGGTATGCGTATTAATGCATCGAAGACCAAGATGCTTTTCTGGAAAGTCCCACCAGAAGCCCAGCGCCCCATCTCGCTGGACGGTGTCAACCTGGAGATGGTCGAGTAGTTTGTCTACCTAGGATCGGCTGTGGTTGCATCCGGACAAGGAGTGTTTGAGGTGGAACGTCGGATGGGCGCGGCGAGATCTGCTTTCGCCCGTCTCCAGCGCTGTCTGTGGAACCGGAGAGAGATCTCGGCCACCACGAAAGGGCGGATCTTCCAGGCGATCATTCGCTCTATCCTCCTATATGAGTGTGAAACCTGGCCGCTCAGGGTGGTTGACCAGCGCAAACTGGAGGTGTTCGACAACGACTGCCTCCGTCGCATCCTGCACTGCCGACGCGTCGACCGGGTCCCTACCACCGAGCTCCGCCGCCGCCTCGGCCTACGCCCTCTGCCCGCAGTCCTTCTTCAACGGCGTCTCCGATGGTTCGGACGCTGCGCGCCGGTCGAGAGGGGAGCTGATACGGGACGTTCTCCTTCCCACACCGCCGTCCACCTGGCGGAAGCGGATAGGTGGACAGCTGAAGACGTGGGCCTCAACGATCAAGGAGGATCTGGCGCTACTTTCCGGCCCGTATGTGGTCGGCCTCCACCGCTGGAACCGCGACTGGCTTACCATCTCGTGCGACCTCGCGACAGACCGACGGGCGTGGGCAGCAATGGTCCGTGATGCGGTGCGTCAACAGGAAGAAGCCGGCTCAATCCGCCTAGGGTGAATGCCGCATCAAGACAAGAGAAGACATCAGCAATGGTATTGGTCCTGATCGGTGTCTCCTATCGCCGTAAGCTTACCTCTCTGTGTCTTTTCTATAAATGCTTTCATGGTAATTGTTTAGATGAGCTCTTCACTATAGTATGCTCATTGGCCCCCTTTTATTTCTGTCCCTATTTTTTTTTCTTTAAGTTTTATTTCCCCATCCCCTCCCTCGTTAGGTGGTCAGTGATGTCAGTTCGCTGGTGGATGCAGGGTACCTTTCGTTTCGCGTGAGTGGTTTTTTCGTATTTGTTGTCGTGTCTGAATGAGTGCATGTCAGTGTGAGTGTGTGGGAGGTATGAATGGTTTACACTATTATAGTCCAGCATTGATTTCGGCCAGTGAAGTGATGTTTCTGTCACATGTAGTGATTGGGGGGGGGGGGCTTTTATTACTCATCTTATATTCTTTAGTTTCTTGTAAATAGTTTTTTCTATTCATAATGTAAATACTCATTGGGGTTAACTTTTAGAATTGTTGTTTTATTCCCCTCTCCCCACCCCCACAGACATCGAATTGTAAATATGGGGACTAGTTAGTATTTTCATAGAGACAAAGAGGTATTATGGTGATTGTAGTAAGAAAGGTACGTATGAATGTGTTGTTTTGGTATAAGGAATATTGTTTCGTACGATTGGGTCAGTGTTTGCGGCTAGCTAAGTTATAGTTAAGACAGAGGAAGACCGTCCTTTCCCCAATCCCCTTTTCGGCCTTGTGCCACATTTCTGTAGGGAACAGAATAAATATTGCTCTTCACTATGGTACCTAGACTTATTGAATTTAAGCGCAGTGCTGGACTGGCGTCGTGATCTCATCAATTTACAGTTGAACTGGCTAAATGGAACCATAGGTTCTATGCTCAAAGTTTCTTTTCTCGCTTGTGGGGCTCCTTTCCGGCTCTATGCTTTCCAGCTAACTTTAGTCTGCAAGGGTTTGAATGCAATGTCGGTCGCTGTCTGCTGCCCTCCTTCCCGCTCGTTATTACTATTTCTGTTCCTAATTCTTCCACATCCTTAGTGACTTTATTGCCTTGTGTGGGGTGTGAAACCGATTAAAAAACAACAAATTAATATAGAGGGATTTAGTCGTATGAACATTTTTTTCTCTAAAATTTTGACAAGAGACAAGTTTAAAAATAAATATTCTCTTTTCGATAAATTACAAAAGAATTTTTTAATGTCAAAATAGACTTGTTATTACGTTCCCAAAATGAAGTGGACATTTTATGGCGTCAGTGTATACACAAAGACAACAACATTTTCAGACAGAGAATATACATTTATATCATAATTTTTATCATTCTTTCTACTCTGATTATCAGAAAGATGAACAAGTTTGATACATGATTTATGTTTTTTTCGCTTTTTTTTAATCGTTAATGAAATTTTAATATATATATATATATATATATATATATATATATATATATATATATACTAAATATGTCTTGATAATGTCTGATGACAGGATACCCAAGATCCTAATAAAAACCAATTAGAACAGGGCTACAGGAATATAGGACGCCCATGGCTAAGATACAAAGACAAGCTGAAAAGCAACTTGTCAGCAGTCAATATGCCACATAACACCCTTGAGCGCTTAGCCTTGGAGCGGGTAGAATGGAGATGAACGTGTTTTAGTGGACTCGGCAATTTTCAATCTGCTTGTCTGAATCATCTTCAAGAAGCAAGAGCAAGATCTAAAAGGTCAGCCAATCTAACAGTGATCTCATCTCACAATCCTCACACTTGCTCCATATGTGGACTCCTTTGTAAATCTCTAGCAGGTCTTAAATGCCACTTAAGATTATCGCACACAATTTCATAACTGAATCAATAAGCGGTCAGATCCTCATGCGTCGAAATCGACCTAGTTGTTCCAATATACATACATATATATATATATATATATATATATATATATATATATATATATATATATATATATACTGGCCTGAATATTCGATCCAGAAATCTTAGAAAAGTATTCGCCCTCCGGTAGGATACGAACCTGTGTATCGTCATTAGACCAGATGTGCCTTGACTTTTCTGTCCCATGATCAAGCAAAGTCCGATTAGTGTTTTTGAGATATATCTTTCCCGATGCTCGATATATACATATATGCTCTGTTTCGTATCCGAACGTAAACAAAGAAAATTCTTTTTTAGAAAAATGGATTAAAACCGACATATTTTTAATTTATTTGTTTTAAACGTTATTTGTCATGGATACTCATATTTAAGTAGGTGGTTTATTTTTTATTATATAATTATTAAACAGTATATTTATCTATTTACATCTACCGTCCTGAATATTCGAGAAGGCTCATACTTTTTTAACAAGATTTCTCGAATAAAATTTTATTTTTTAAAAGCTGAATATGAAAATTATCCCAAATTAAGCAAGAACTGCTATGTTGGAGAGGATATGTGTTGGTAGATATAAATGTCAAAATCCTATTGGAGATACCAAATTCAAACAAGTACAGCAATTTAAATATCTGGGAATTGTTTTAGCAGAGGACATGCAAAGCTGAAATTCGAAGGCGTATTGGGATAGCGAAAGATGCCTTCCAAAAACTAAGCAAAGTAATTAAAAACAGAAAACAAGATATATATATATATATATAAATATATATATATATATATATATATATATATATATATATATATATATATATATATATATATATATATTTATATATATATATATATATATATATATATATATATATATATATATATATATATATATATATATATATATATATATATATCATAAAATCAAATGGCAAGGCAGATTAAAGGCGTTAGTTAGATCCTTTGACAGGACCCAAAGAATGTGAGTTCAATCCCAGGTTTAAAGCATTGGAGAACTTGAAGAGGGGAATTAAAAAAGATAACTGAAAATGACATCCATTAAACATGGCGCATGGAACTAGAACAGTCTATCCCAGTGAACGAAATAAAGGGTTCAGTTCGACATTCCAACCACTCGAAGAAGGCCGGAGCTCACAACGGTCGAAACGTTGTAATAAATATGGCGACAAAGATGAGGACAATAGTTCGAATAATGTAAATAGTGTAGAGAAATCTTGTTAGAACAAACAAAAGTCTACTGAACTGCTACATATAATCCTCCTATATAGCAGTGAATGCTGGACAATGGCCTTACAGATGAAGAAGATACTTAAAGCAACAGGAGAATGCTGGGAATAACCTGGATCGACCATATGAGCAGCGACAAAATTTTAGAGGAAATGGAAAGAAAAAGGCCTTATATACTTAACATCAAAAAGAATCATTTTAAATTTCTACATAGTGAGGAAAGAAGGCTTGGAAAATTTGATACTCATAGTGTAGATTAAAGGCAAGAGGAAAGAAGGCGTAAACTACCTAGTGAGCTTGAGTAAAGAGATGACAGATAACAAAAACAAAATTTATTAAGAGTTACAGTGGACAAGAAATTGTGGAGAGCCATGATCACCAAAGTCCTGTAGGAACACATCAAGTAGATGACGATTACATGATATTTTCATAGGCATGCAGCAACGGAAAACAACCTAATTCATTTTTAGTGTTTCGAACAGATTCATACCTACATACATACATTATGACTTTAAGGAAAATACTGTTAATAACGATGGATATTTTGCGCTGATTAATTTTAACGATCGACTTTTCCAAGTTACGAACAATCCTTTTCAGTCAAGGAGAAAATTCCGTCAGAAATTATTCCAAATTCATTTCGAACGTAAAAGTACAGGAAATATGGTCTAAGATTTCAACTTTCAGGGGAAGTAGAGACAGTTAGTGTGTTTCGTAGAACTGGTAAGTTTTGTAACGTAAGCGAGATGTGATGAGATTTTTTTTTAATATACAAGGTGCAGCAAAAGTAACTGCCTTTTATCGAGCTAGGGCGACGCATAACAATTGAGTGGCCGGCTCTATCATCATACTTATTATAAAACCGAGGTTGTGTGTGTGTGTGTCTGTTCGTTTATATATTGGATCGGATTTCCTACATTTTCAACCGATTTCAACAAAACTTCACAGGACTAAAAAAAATTACCTTGCGGTGGTTCTGACAGCGCCAAAAAATTGGAAAAAAACAATTGTTTTTGCACACGAAATCAATTTGAAAAACACGATTAAGAGGCATTAATGATGAGGGGACAACTCATATCGAGTTTATTATAAAACCCAGGTTGTTTGTTTGTGTGTGTGTGCGTGTGTGTGTGTGTGTGTGTGTTTTTATATATGGGATAGGATTTCCTACATTTTTCAATTCAAACCGATTTCAACAATACTTCACTTTTTTTGGCAGGTAGTGTTTCTTATTGTCTTGCACACTTTTTTTTTTTATTTTTACATTCAGAATGCTTTAAAAAAATTCCATTTACAAGACAATTGTTTATAAAAAAATTCTATTCAATCGGAAGACTCATAACGATTGAAAACAATGTTTTTGTTTGAGTTTGAGTTTGACCAATTCGTAAAAAAACAACAAAAAACAAAACAAAAAAACCCCAAAAAAAAAACAAAAAAAAAAAAAAAAAACAAATTAAGAATTGATTGTCGTGTCCGTCAACCTTAAAATTTAATCTTATTTTCAGTCTTTATGATTGTCGATACTTGATCTATCTCTTTTTGTTACATCACCGGGCAATATAAAAAGGCTATTACTACCTAGTAAGACATAACTCTCCCAGATTATTTTTAATATGTTGTGTACTGAAAGAATTGTTTACAAATTTAGAAAAATAATTCCTGAATTAACTAAAAACAAGAAATTCTTATAATTTTAAAAATGTTTCAAATGGTTTGTAGAAAAAAATTTGCTGATAAGGTTGAATTGAAAATCTTGAATATATATATATATATATATATATATATATATATATATATATATATATATATAGCTTATATATAGTTTATATAAAATTAGGTAATCCATATAGGGTTCCCTCAGAGGATAAAATCCAAGAACCTCAATGTAAATTCAGTTTCCAAATATTTTAAATAAAACAGACTACTCGTTTTAAGGTTCCATGGAGTTTATGTTTTAAACTTCATAGTTGATGCATTTTATTTTATTATATATATTTTATATATATATATATATATATATATATATTATTGTATATATATATAATATATATATTATATATATTATAATATATATATATATATATATATATAATATATATATATATATTAATATATATATACATATATATATATATATATATATATATATATATATATATATATATATATATATATATCAAGTATCCAAACTGTTTTATACATTTTTATTTAGAAAAAATTAATTTTTTTTTCTTTTTTGGGATATAGCAATAAGAATGCTACCACGATAAAATTGGACCAGAAAATTAAATAACTGAAAATAATTATCAAAAAGATAAATGCTGCTTAAGGCATAATTCGTGACTAGGAATATCTTGTAATAGCATGAAGACACATATTCTTGGCTTATTTTAAGCTTTCAGTCTGTTGGTTTAATATAGCGAAAGCACAAAGCATTTTTCTTCCTTATGCAATTTTGCGCACGGTATATTTTTTTTTCTGATTTCTGCAAATTTCTTCTCTTTCACTGAGACAATAAGATCGACAGTGAAAAAAAAATATTTTAAGTCCTACTGGATTTAATCACACGTGCTGGTTGGTGTAAGGGACACTTTCAGTTATTAGGCACATTTAATCCAAGCGTCTATCGCCATTAACTTCTAGCTCCATTCCCTACACCCCAAACATGTTAACCATACCCAATTTTGAAATCTCTCCCTCGTTTCTGAAGAGCAGTTCCAATTTCTTTCGGCAGACACTTTGGCGCTAAGAAGGTGACTTATTGGATCTCGACTTCAAATTCTATTGTCATTTTCCTTTCCTCAAGCCTCTAACCCAACTAGAACACTACAGTGTCGCTGTAAATTGCGGGCAAATATTGGGAAGTTTCCATCAAAAGAGAGAAGATAACGTCTTATTCTGGGTTCGTTTTGACGCCTGCGCAAAGGAACACGTGTTTGTCCTTCGATATTCAGCATTTTTCATCGAATGTTCTTTACAAAATTCGTTTCTTACGAAGTTTGGAAATGTACGAGGTGAAGAATGGATTGATTGGATGTTATAAAGTCACGCCGATTAAAAATTGATTTTATCAATTCCTAAAAACAGTTCTTTGTCCTCACTTGGACAAAGAAATACAAATTGAATATATATATATATATATTATGTGTGTGTTTAAAAAATATTTAAATACGGCGCGCACGTGTGTGTGTGTGTGTCTCTGTGCGTGTGTTATATTTATGCATATATATATATATATATATATATATATATATATATTTATAAAAAACGAACATGTATAGTTAAAATAAATACTTATACGTTACCATTATAAGTATATATATTATTTCTGAATTTCATTATCTTTTCTCTCTCTCTCTCTCTCTCTCCATATATATATATATATATATATATATATATATATATATATATATATATATATATATATATATATATCAGCTTTTCAGGTGGTGGAGTAACTGCTCGGATTGAGGAATCGGAGAGCCAAGTTCGAATTCGAGTCGATTTCATGACATTTACTTACGTATAATATTAACCCTGTTTTCTCCCTTCAGCTAAAGGTAAATAGCAGGATAGACTGGGTTCTATAGCCTTGGATGGCAACTGGTGTAGAAGAAGTGTGTTTAGTTCTACATGAAGACTTCATCACTATAATCGAATCATATGTGCTGGTGTCTAGGCTGTTGGTTCCTAGGAACTGAGCTGCTTGACACTCATACGTCGAATACGACGGGAGAGTCCACCATAAAGAAATATATTTATGTAGATATCTTAAACGCGTAAAGTTTTAATATACATTAATATGTTTATATAAATTTTCAATAATTTTTTATGTGGATATAAAATTTTCTGATCTATATAGATGTATCCACATACATGTATATATATATATATATATATATATATATATATATATATATATATTATTCTTTAAAGAAAATATGAAACGCATCAAAAAACCCTTTTTCCTATTTATCATGCTATTTTTTATACATATATATATATAGTTAAACCTCGAGATCCAGACAACCTACCACGGTTTCACCTTAGTGGATCATCAGGGAAGCCTACTAATTCTATTGATCACTTTAGTTATTTTGCGTACTCGTATCTGCCTTTTTTTTTTTCTTTTGGGCCTTGAGCTCGTATTCTGGACGATTATTTTCGGTTAACGTACATGTTCTTGGTTCTTTTGTTTTTTATAGTATTTTTTCCCTTTGTTTCAAAATTATTTGCAAATCAATATTGAAGGTTTTCCGACAGTATAATTTCTTCAACTTATAAGATTGCTACTACTACTAAATAAAATATATATATATATATATATATATATATATATATATATATATATATATATATATATATATATATATATATATTCATAGAAAGTTTTCATCTTTTATGTTTCTAATAATATTATGCATACATAAACATTCAAACCTTTCATTAAATAATAATAATAATAATAATAATAATAATAACAATAATAATAATGAATTCACAAGTAGAGCCCACAGCTTACGAAGGACTTTATCTGTATAAATATGTGTGATCTTAGGTTTTGGTTTTTATTCTCAAAAAAATTCTCAATGGAAAATGCCATGATGCCATTTCTGACCGTAGATCTTTGGTTGGGACCTGGAAAAGAAATGAGTATACAGCATAAAACAGAAGAAATAAAATAATAATCTCTATCTATAAAAGGCAGGATGTGTGTGTGTGTGTGTGGTGTGTGTGTGTGTGTGTGTGTGTAACGAATGCACGGCCACAATTTTCGACGGATTTGCACCAAAATTTACATGCACATACTCCAAGTTAGCGGGAAGGCCAACACCGACTTTGCATTTCCCAACTCCCATCGATAGTGGAAATAATGATTTTTTCATGCTTCTGCGACACTTTTCACGTAGTTTGCGGCCATTTTCTACTGGCCAGACTGAGAGCCTATAGCTGGCTGCCACAAATAGGCAGGAAGATTCTATTGGCCTGCGTGAGAGCCAACAGCTGAGTGACACGAATGTTAACTAGCATGCTAACATGCAAAAAAAAAATCGATAGCTGCATTCGTCACAAGTGGGAAAAATTTAAATCTGCATGGCACTTTACTCCATTTGGCTCCTTCGCTTGCTTAAACTCAACGTTGATTCTGATTCCGCAGAACTGGGTTGGAGTGAAAAAGTATTTGTTGTTAATATTCTTTTTTCATTCGGTTTTTCCAGTTACGAGTTCTTTTTTAAAGCTCATCGTTTTGTGTTCATTTTGTTTAGTTTTTTTTTTCGTAACAGATTTAATGTTTAGTATAGAGCTTAGAAAAGATTGGCAGTGTGAGATAGGCAAGAAGTAAGGCATGTAGCAACATCAGCACGGCAAAGGGCACTCCTTTAAAGGCAAGGAAGGGCAAAAATATTTTAAGTCAAGTGATAGCGATTGCTGTATGAGTCGTACGATTTTTGAAACAAGCACAGGCAACGCCGGGCCATGCTGCTAGTAATAAATATGTATTTTGTTCCTCGACTTTTGCTATAATTCTGAGTTTCATTAAGACTTAAATTTGTACTAAATTTTAAATTTGTGTTGACGAACACAATATACATTCTGAGGCTTCCTACTTATATATATATATATATATATATATATATATATATATATATATATATATATATATATCCAAATGAATGAATGAAAATAATATAAATTCAAACTTTCAAAACATTAAATTAAGAGGACTCAGTACTGAAAGTCGAGCAATAGTTATTTATTATAAGTTGTCACATGCGAACAAACTAGTAATCACTACAAATTTTGTAGTGATTTGTTTCGATGCTTAAAGGTAAGCATCTCATCAGGTGGTGAACAAAGATGTTTATAAACGATTTCATTAAAAATGCTACTTATGAATCATAACTTCTTTTTACCTTTTTAAAATTTAGAAAGACATAAGAATTTCCAGAAAAGGAAAAGAAACACACACAACACACACACAGTTATACCATTGACTCCTTTTCCACACACACACATACACATATATATATATATATATATATATATATATATATATATATATATATATGTGTGTGTGTGTGTGCAAAATATGTGTGTGTGTGTTTTTATTAATACAACAATTTTTCATAAAACATTTCATTGATTTCTTCTTTTCAGATAATAAATTTATATAAAAAATGTCTGAATTTTCTTTTTATCCGAGCGCTGTTTCATTATACATTTAGCCATTTTCAAAGGATTAAATATTTTATGTTTCAAATAAAAAAAGATTTTTTTGTTGCATGTATGTATTTATATAATGTTTTCATTTTTCAAAAATATATATTTCTGTCACTAACTTTATGTGAAATCGATATGCAAAGGTTAACTAATTAAAATTCGTAGGAAACACTCTGTTCCAATTTAATTGAACAAATGAAGAAAGAGAAACGATTTAACAACGAACTGTGATAAAAGTTTTGATTGTAGACCTATTCAGGTTTCCCAAGCCATTAGCCCATATTATTGGGATATTAATGATATCCACAAACAATTTATATTTAAATGTATATGTTCGATATAAAATCATTTTTATATATTTAAATATTTGCTTATTTCTTATATGATAATGGCTTGTCATTGTGTAGTTAAACATTGAGTGACTAACCATTGTGTAAAGTACCTTGATTGAAAAGTCACATGTATGGATGTCATTTTGGAAATGTGAGTCATAATCCTTTGATATATTTTAAGGCTTTTTATTAATTGATATATTTTGGGAGCCTTATAGCCAATTCACCCTTAATCGTGTTTCAGAAATAATTAGCAATAATAACGATAGCCTGGTTAAAATCTATGCATTTACAGAAAGTCGTATCGAGTCAGAAGTTTTGCAAATCAACTCCGCTGATGGAATTAATGCTCATGTGTTTTTAAATGCTTGCAGATCTACGAATCTAAGACAAAACAATGAAAGGGTCATTGAGGGATTAGGAAGGATAAATGGATTTTTTTCTTAGACATTAGGAAAGCTGAATGAATTAAACAGAACATAAAAGACAAAGAAATATTTAGAAAATTAAAAAATTGTGGAAATATGGATAAAAGGAAGACATGTGACTTTCTTAATAATTTGATTGTCTTTCAAGATGGCCGGAAAAATCATTCCTTGTTTTCTTAAATTCTTAACTCTCTTGTTATGGGCAAAGTATCGTCTTTTATATATCATTTCTTTTTAAAACACAATTTCCTTTGTCTTTATTTTTGCTCTATGCAACTGTTACTTCTTTGCCATCCATCGTTGTCTTCGTGGTCCTTTTTTTTTCTCATTTGCGGCACATATCGACTGCATCATTGCAGAGGTGTAAGGTCTCTCAAAGAGGTCACCTTCCAAGACGATGTTTGCAGCCTCAACGATAAAACCGACCAATATTTACTTATGGATAGAGTTATAAAAAAATAAAATGAGATTTTGAAATGAAGGACTAGTATGTCATAAAATCTAGCAACTGAAACACTTGTCTTTCTTGTCTCATTTTGTGATTGATTGATTTTTACGGTTTATCAACCCTTCTAGGTTATTTAAAACCAGAACATATTTTTAAATTGCAAGAATTTGGGGATGGATGGGCAGATAATAATAATTTTTGGATACAAGTCTTACTAATTAAACCATAGCTGGGAGAGAAGAGGTGGATTTATGCATTTCTCAATGGTATTAGCATGAATAGAACGATACCAAATGGAATTTGGCTCTCCGATTAACAATTCCGATCCGTTATCCATTAAAATAACTGCACATCCATAAACTTGGCATTCCCAAGCGGTACTGACCAGGATCGACGTTGCTTAACTTCGGTGATCGTTTCAACGTGATATGTGGCCAGAGTCTGAAAGTCCTAATCTGAAAGAGTTTAAAAATCTATTAATATTTCTGCTTATTATATAAAACGTAATTATCTTTCTAAATAGAAATTTAATTAACGAAGATAAATGTTGATTATGTTTTAAGCCTAATTCACTAATACAATATAAGATTAACAGCACAACTGCGGTAACTTTAATAAAAAAAAAAAATAAAAAGAATTCTTTAATTCTTTTAGTGGCGCGGTCCGCCTCATGATGTAATATACATCATACGTGATGCTATTTGTCGTTGCTGCGGTAAAACGAAAGAGAGTTTTGTTAAAACATAAGGAAATGTTATGTGCTGAGAGACATTGAAACAAGAAGGGTTAATACCAAAAACCTGTGGGAAGAATTGAGGATTTAATTCACGCATAAACAACTTGATCTTTATGTTGAGTAGTTTGAACAATGGAAGTGTGACCCAGACTTATGGGGCAATGTTGATTGACACACAGCTGAAAATGCAAGCTGTAAAGCGGAAACTTCATTTTCGTGTTTCGAATTTGGAGTTGATTTTCCTGGTCGACAGTGAGACTGGGGTTTTGATAAAGCCATCCACACTTACTTTTTTTTATGAGAGGTTGGGAATTTGATGTTCAAAAATTATGTCCATAAATGAGAATGGGCAATCGAATTCGCCATGGGAGACGAACTGGAGCAAAAGAGATGACAGAGGCAGAAGAGGGAACAGAGGCCTAAATTGATTATCTGCCGATGAAAGCCTCTGACTTCAGCCTTGTGCCAAACTTTACTAACAACAGAAAACAAGATTTTAGCCAGGTCGACGATAGTATTGCTTCAAAATTGAGATGCAGGTTGGGCTGATAATTAACTGGATGTGAACTCTGATATAACCAATTATTGTGCGGAGGACTGATATAAAAACAGTATTTACTTTTTGTTCAATTTATTCGAGCGTTATTTTTTCTCTCTATACGTCATCACCCTGCTTGGACCAGCCCAACACGAAGATACCTGCGACGATTCGATCGTGGTTACCTTATGATCAAACTTAAATCACAACGTGGGATCAGGTTAGCTCTGGATTGAAAGGCTCACTTCAGCGACCAGCCGCGGTGTTGGAAGTCTTGGACGAGCGTCTAGGGTGTTGCACGATTACCATGCGACCCACTTGTCTTGATGCACAACCTAGCCGATGTCATTCAGCTTTCTACCGCTTTTGTTTTTAACGCTGATTTGTATTAGCGGATGTGCGGGCGGTGTAATAGAAAGGATGAGAAATCGGAGAGTCGAGTTCGAATTCCAGTCGAATTCGTTGCGTTCACTTACGCGTAAATACCGTTGAGAAAGGTATGAATCCATCTCTTCTCCTCTAGCTATGGGTTAAATAGTAAATTTAACTCTAAATTATTCTTACAACCCAAAATATGTTTCGGTTTTAAATAATCCACAAAAGGTTGATAAACCGTAAAAAATCAATCAGCAATCATTATAATAGTAGCTTTTTTTGTTAAAAAAAGATTATATGTTGGGTTTTGAAGAATGATCTAAAAATAAGTTAGTTAAATTTTATACATTTTGAACAAAAATAAATCCTTTTCACTTTTAATTTGAACTATATTCTTTAAGCCGGACTTACGGTCAGACTTATGACAATGAATATATAGTTACTGTTTTGCATTTAAATTTATATATCTTGGATGTGATATTTTCATGGTTTAAAGAACCATTACGAAAACTGTTTGTATTAACCCCTTCTCCGGCGTAAACGTTTGTATACGTTTTTAACGAAAGTAATTTGTTCAGACACGGACGAATAAACACGTCCAAAAGAAAATATTGAAAAAAACAGCGACAGTCTAATTTCAAGCTCAGGAAAGAATCAAGATCGATATATAAACATCGATCTTGATTCTTTTTCTGAACTTGAAATTAGTCCATTTTATAACTCATACATCTTTACTTTTCACCAGAAAGAAGCATCGGTGCTCGCACCGAGGTAAGCGCAACCGAAGTTTGCGAGCGTTCGAGTATTTTTTGTTCTTAGCCCGGGTGTTTGCGCTCGGGCTCCCCGCATTAAACCGAGCTTGTGTCACAACCTAGCCCTCGTGGCAATTTTCTAAATACAAATTCAGCGACATTGAATACAAATGGCACAAATAGATTGAGTCAATTGCTTCGTCCACCGCAAGGAAAGTTGGCTCCCTGTGCCGCGCCAGGAATTTTTTTCCCCCGGAATCGATCCTTCAAATCTACAAATCAACCATTCGCCTTTGCATGGAGTATTGCTGCCATATATGGTCTGGAGCCCCTTCTGTTTGCCTCGGGGTTCTTGATAAAATCCAGAGACGGATATTGCAATATAATTGTCCCTGATCTGGCATCTCGTCTACAGTCGCTCTTCCACAGACGCGCCGTCGCCTCTCTCTGCCTTTGTTTTACAAATACTTTCATGGTAATTGCTCCGATGAGCTGCTTTCGCTGGTTCCCAGACTTCATGAATTCAAGCGTCCTACGAGGCTGGCATCCCGCTCTCACCCTTTCACTGTTGAAACTACTAAATGTAGCCGTCTCTTCTACTCCAATAGCTTCATGTCTCGCACCTCTCACCTGTGGAACTCCCTTCCCTATTCCTGTTTCCCTGATAGCTATAATCTCCAACTATTCAAATGTAATGTCAATCGGCATCTCCAGTTGCCTTGATCTATCCACTATCCTTCTCCTCATCCTTTCCTCTATCATTCCTACCTGCTCTCGCTCCAAATCCTCTGTAACCCCTTGCGTGCTAGTGGCTTCCCGCCTTGCTAGGGGTGAAATGCTTAAAAAAAAATGATAGGTCTCAGACTGAAATTCCTACATTCCAAGTTTATATTTTTTATCTGAATCCAAGTATCGAGTAACTTTTGTTTGAAATGCCCTGTCATGATGATTGATAGATTTGTTTTGACGGTTTATCAACACTTTGTGGATTATTTAAAGCCGAAACATATTTGAGATTCTAAGAATAATTCTTTTTTGGGGAGTGAATATTGTATTAACGTATTTCTAGAATAACGATGAATTTCAAGATAAAAATCCTACTATTTAACCCCTAACTTGGGGAGATGAATACACACCTTTCCATGCAATGGACAAACACATGCATAAAATATCCATACGTGACATCGTTGCCGAGCATGACCATCGCAAGATATTGCAGCACTCAACTCTGACTTGAAGTGCCAAGCAATGCTTTTATATGAAATTTGAAAAAAAAAGAAAGAAAAAGCGTTTCAATGGGTCAAACTCACTCTCTAAGCAAGGACACCGTTCTTTCTTATTATGTGCCATATCTTTTCAGGAAATAGGCGATCGTGGCTCTCCAGCCCCCTCTATCCCTTGCAGTTCTCAACAAGTTCCTTCCCTCTGCCAACTTCTCCCAGACCACGTTCTCTCATCCACTTGCTTAAACCCGCCAGTTATGGAACGCGTTGTTTTCCCTTGTCTTACTTTTCCTCTATTCGACCCGTGAGTATCAGATTCTCCAGGCCCTGCTTCCTCATTATGTGTCCCAGAAACTTCAGCTGCCTCTTCCTGATATTATGTATAAGCCTCCTCCTTGTTTGCAACTTCTTTAAGATCTCATCCTTGCTCACACGCTCGTGACATGACATCATCAGCATCCTTCTGTAGAACCACACATCCGTCGCCTCGAATCTCTTCTTCATCTTTGAGGAAATCGTCCAAAATTCGCTGCCGTAAAGAAGGACAGATGTCGCGTAACGGCTTAGTATTCCTTTCTTTGTTACCAAAGAAATCTCATGATTTCCAATTTTTAAATACAAATTGCGGTTGTTGTCAAAAGCGCAGGATTTTCAGGTCCAAACTAACTATCCTCTGTTACCTAGCTAAAAATTTCGCGACCCAAGACATTTTTTCTAGTATTCACATTAATAATATCGTCACGTCTTAACCAATCAACCCTCCAACCACATAATGCATTCATTTTCTCAAGGGACAAACAAAACGTTTTCGCCCCTCAATATATTTATGCACCTTCTGATCAGAAAAAAAACTTAAGGGTTTCTCTTTATAGAGAACCAATAGTCATTAACCAATCAGAAGCCGCAGAATAATTTATCCGTCATCATTTGTAAACTTAAAAAAAAATTTTTATTTTTTTTACCATCGAAAGTTGCCAACATTATATCGAAGATGTTAATAAAATGGAACTAATAATCTAAAGTCCCATTTGATATCAGTATTTTCTGGCGACTGAACTTAAACAAGATTGAAGACTCTTCAGGAAATATTAATTTTTCTGGATTCTATATCGAAGACGACCGTCCATGAATTTGTAATAAGATATTTTTATTCGCAGTATTCTGCCCAGTTTTTGGAAATGTATGCAAATATTAATTAACCATTCGGATTCCATATTAAATGTTTTGCTATATTTGGTCTATCTGTTAGTATTGCTGTATATCTGATTTCAAGAAATTCGACAAAATCATATATTTATCCGCTAAGAGCAATGTTATTCTTGATATGGCATTTCCCGGTTTCAGGCAATTTTCTACCGTTTATTTGAATCCGCCGTCCTGATAAATTGTTTATCATGGGAGTTGTTAAGGATTAGATTTCAAATCTTCCCATTCATTACATTTTTGTCATTTTAATAATTGGCTTACATTAAATGGCCTTTTTAAAACAATTCGGTCTCAGCATTCAAACAACTGTTGAAATAGTTAGATAAAAAAGTTCTCAAATATTCTTATCCAGAAACCCTTTTCTTTCTCTTTTTGTATTTTTTTTAAGACGACTCTTTTCTAATATTTCTGGGAAAATTATTCCTTAAAAGAAGAAAAAAAATCAAAATCTTTATAAGTTAGTTGGTTAAAGCATTTTCAGTAGCAAAGAAATGTCCCACGTTAAAAGGATTATTTACCTTTAAAAAAAATTTGTAATGTTATTCTATTTCATCTTAAAAAATACTGAAGTGAACTTTTTCCAGTTAACATTTCTTTCTTATTTTTCGACTAAAATGTTAATTTTAAATTTTTTAAAAATATGTTTTTTGTTATCCTATTTTAACATTTCCCAGTATTTTCTGAGCGACTCCTCCTAAAGACCTATGAAACAGTTTTATTACTAAAAACCATCAGGGATATAAAAAAAAAAAAGACAAGAAGGATACAGAGTTTTTTTTATTATTTTTAATTTTTTCCTTCGGATTGTCTTTTAAATAAAATCAAAACCCGTCCGAAAATAAAAAATCTTATTGGTAACTGCAGACTAATTTTTAATGTGATCGGGTTTTCTGGAGAAAGATATCGTTAAAGTTTTCAAATTTTGAATGAGAGAACAACCTTATGGGGCCTTAATACTATAATATATATCAGTCGATATTTATACGTCCGGCAAAATTATTTTTATATTTAATATATATAAAAGTTTGTGTTAAAAAGTTGCCCCATCTCGTTCAAAAGGAAATTTGATGTTCTGATAAAAAAGAAACATAATAAAAACTTTGGAAAATTACGGTTTGTTTTATCTCACTATTAATTTTATTTTGTTCCTGTCTTTGGACCAATGATGATTGGTTCTTTTTCATCCCTGGTTTGATTTGATTTTTTTGTTTTTAGCAAAGCATCATGACAAAAATGGGGGGGGTTATTTAATAATCGAAAGTCGAAAGAAAGGGTTGGCTTCAATCACAGGTATTTTATATATTAATCATTTTTAGACTTTCAGGAAAAATAATATTTTTAAAGAATTTATAGTCTTAATGATAAATGTATAGACTTAAACAGAAAAACTATGAAAATTTGATTTTTTAACTAAAGTGGGCTGTTTATTTGTTATTTTGGTATAATTTCTAGATGGAATATATCGAAAATGTATTTGCTCACGCTCTGCCGTTTTTACATGATATCCTTCGG
The DNA here is from genome assembly GCA_903632075.3 of Acanthosepion pharaonis. Taxonomy (NCBI): domain Eukaryota; kingdom Metazoa; phylum Mollusca; class Cephalopoda; order Sepiida; family Sepiidae; genus Acanthosepion; species Acanthosepion pharaonis. Next base: position 330,982 of record CAHIKZ030001489.1, read on the forward strand.
GAATCCCACTAAAAAAGGCCTTCTGCATCAGTGGGGGGTGTCGCCTGTCAGTCTTTTCTTCACGAAAACTTGTTCACAAATTTCTTGTCTAAAAGATGTCAGGAATAGTTTAACCCATTTTTTGTTACCAAAGGGCGGAGTCTCCTTCTCAATTTTACTCTGCCCAGAAGAATTTTTGGAATATTTTTCAAATAAATCTACCATTCAAAGGAGCATTAAATGCTTGGGAATTTAAAAAATAAAAGGCCAAACTTTTGAAATGCATATGCATTGTCATTTAACTTAGTGAACCATCAAAAAAAAAACTTTAATTAAAAAATTTTTTCAAAAACAACGGTTCATTCTCTTCCTATGAATGGGAACAACAGGAATTAAAAAAGTGGTTACAACCGAAGGGCGGAGTCTCCTCTCGATCAGATGTAAATTGTTTTAAATGCCTTGTTACCCGTCATACGGGTTCAAATCACTTATATTTTTTTTGATCCTAATTTGGGGGGATGCTTACGAAAAAAAGGCCAGCCCACTGAAGTTCGTGGGAAAAAATGAATTTTGTCAGTCGACTCAGTATTTTTGAGCGACTGTTCGGTTCAACTTTATATTCTACGGATAATCGAACCCTGCATTATACAAAAAAAGGGCGGAGTCTCCTAAGGGGAACTAAATGGCCTAGAAATTTTTTTATACGGGTTTGATAAAAAACAGAATTTTTTTTTGATTAAGAAAATTTAAAATTAAATTCGGCTGAAAATGCCCACGTTAAAAAGGCCTTGTGCCACATGACATCCCTGAACAATATCTTGAAATCTGACTCAATATTTTTCAAGGTTTTCCTTTCTAAAAATTTGAGGCGATATTTTCGGTTCACTCTCTCTCTCCCACGGAAAGGAACCCAGTTGAAGGAAAGAGCTAACGCCGAAGGGCGGAATTATCTCCTTAAAAAGAAGGGGAAATCTTTCCTGAAGCAGTGAACCCGTTTAGAACGGGTTCAAATGGGCTATTTTTTTGGCCGACCCTAATGGCTCGGGAATGCCCAGAGAATAAAAAGGCCTTTGTGTACATGACACCCTCGTGGGGGGTGACTGAATATTGAACAGTCATAACCCAGTCACTTTCTGAGCGACTTTTTCGGTTCAACTCTCTTCCTACGGGGCGGAAAAAAAAAAGGAGGCTACGCCGAAGGGCGGAGTCTCCTTCGGGAGGTTCTTAACCGGCCCTGAACCCGTTTATACGGGTTCAAATGGGCTATTTTTTGGCCGGGCCTAATGGCTCGGGAATGCCCACGTTAAAAAAAGGCCTTGTGCCGATTTGACACCCTCGTGGGGGGTGACTGAATATTGTCAGTCGATGTTCACTTTGGAGCGACTGTTCGGTTCAAACTCTCTTCCTACGGGCGAGAGGAACCCGAAGGAGGCTACGCCGAAGGGCGGAGTCTCCTTCGGGGAGGAAATTCGGCCCTGAACCCGTTTATACGGGTTCAAATGGATATTATTTTTTTTTGGCCGAGCCTAATGGCTCGGGAATGCCCACGTTAAAAAGGTTTTGTGCCACATGACACCCTCGTGGGGGTGACTGAATATCAGTCAGTCCCAGTACTTTCTGAGCGACTGTTCGGTTCAACTCTCTTCCTACGGGCGAGAGGAACCCGAAGGAGGCTACGCCGAAGGGCGGAGTCTCCTTCGGGGAGGTTAAAATTCGGCCCTGAACCCGTTTATACGGGTTCAAATGGGCCTTTTTTTGGCCGAGCCTAATGGCTCGGGAATGCCCACGTTAAAAAGGCCTTGTGCCACATGACACCCTCGTGGGGGGTGACTGAATATTGTCAGTCGACCCAGTCACTTTCTGAGCGACTGTTCGGTTCAACTCTCTTCCTACGGACGGAGAGGAACCCGAAGGAGGCTACGCCGAAGGGCGGAGTCTCCTTCGGGGAGGTTAAACCGGCCCTGAACCCGTTTATACGGGTTCAAATGAATCTAATTTTATTTTTTGGCCGAGCCTAATAAAAAAGGGAATGCCCACGTTAAAAAAGGCCTTGTGCCACATGACACCCTCGTGGGGGGTGACTGAATATGTCAGTCAGTCGTTCACTTTCTGAGCGACTGTTCGGTTCAACTCTCTTCCTACGGGCGGGAGGAACCCGAAGGAGGCTACGCCGAAGGGCGGAGTCTCCTTCGGGAGGTTAAACCGGCCCAGAACCCGTTTATACGGGTTCAAATGGGCTATTTTTTGGCCGAGCCTAATGGCTCGGGAATGCCCACGTTAAAAAGGCCTTGTGCCACATGACACCACCGTGGGGGGTGACTGAATATTGTCAGTCGTTCACTTTCTGAGCGACTGTTGGGTTAAACTCTCTTCCTACGGGCAGGAGGAACCCGAAGGAGGCTACGCCGAAGGGCGGAGTCTCCTTCGGGGAGGTAAACCGGCCCAGAACCCGTTTATACGGGTTCAAATGGGCTATTTTTTTGGCCGAGCCTAATGGCTCGGGAATGCCCACGTTAAAAAGGCCTTGTGCCACATGACACCCTCGTGGGGGGTGACTGAATATTCAGTCGACCCAGTTCACTTTCTGAGCGACTGTTCGGTTCAACTCTCTTCCTACGGGCGGGAGGAACCCGAAGGAGGCTACGCCGAAGGGCGGAGTCTCCTTCGGGGAGGTAAAACTCGGCCCAGAACCCGTTTATACGGGTTCAAATGGGCTATTTTTGGCCGAGCCTAATGGCTCGGGAATGCCCACGTTAAAAAGGCCTTGTGCCACATGACACACCCTCGTGGGGGGGTGACTGAATATTGTCAGTCGTTCAGTTACTTTCTGAACGACTGTTCGGTTCAACTCTCTTCCTACGGGCGGGAGGAACCCGAAGGAGGCTACGCCGAAGGGCGGAGTCTCCTTCGGGGAGGTAAAACCGGCCCAGAACCCGTTTATACGGGTTCAAATGGGCTATTTTTTGGCCGAGCCTAATGGCTCGGGAATGCCCACGTTAAAAAGGCCTTGTGCCACATGACACCCTCGTGGGGGGTGACTGAATATTCAGTCAGTCGTTCACTTTCTGAGCGACTGTTCGGTTCAACTCTCTTCCTACGGGCGGGAGGAACCCGAAGGAGGCTACGCCGAAGGGCGGAGTCTCCTTCGGGAGGTAAACCGGCCCAGAACCCGTTTATACGGGTTCAAATGGGCTATTTTTTGGCCGAGCCTAATGGCTCGGGAATGCCCACGTTAAAAAGGCCTTGTGCCACATGACACCCTCGTGGGGGGGTGACTGAATATTGTCAGTCGTTCACTTTCTGAGCGACTGTTCGGTTCAACTCTCTTCCTACGGGCGGGAGGAACCCGAAGGAGGCTACGCCGAAGGGCGGAGTCTCCTTCGGGGAGGTAAAACCGGCCCAGAACCCGTTTATACGGGTTCAAATGGGCTATTTTTTGGCCGAGCCTAATGGCTCGGGAATGCCCACGTTAAAAAGGCCTTGTGCCACATGACACCCTCGTGGGGGTGACTGAATATTGTCAGTCGTTCACTTTCTGAGCGACTGTTCGGTTCAACTCTCTTCCTACGGGCGGGAGGAACCCGAAGGAGGCTACGCCGAAGGGCGGAGTCTCCTTCGGGGGGAGGTTAAACTCGGCCCAGAACCCGTTTATACGGGTTCAAATGGGCTATTTTTTGGCCGAGCCTAATGGCTCGGGAATGCCCACGTTAAAAAGGCCTTGTGCCACATGACACCCTCGTGGGGGGTGACTGAATATTGTCAGTTCAGTCGTTCACTTTCTGAGCGACTGTTCGGTTCAACTCTCTTCCTACGGGCGGGAGGAACCCGAAGGAGGCTACGCAGATGGGCGGAGTCTCCTTCGGGGAGGTAAACCGGCCCAGAACCCGTTTATACGGGTTCAAATGGGCTATTTTTTGGCCGAGCCTAATGGCTCGGGAATGCCCACGTTAAAAAGGCCTTGTGCCACATGACACCCTCGTGGGGGGGGTGACTGAATATTGTCAGTCGTTCACTTTCTGAGCGACTGTTCGGTTCAACTCTCTTCCTACGGGCGGGAGGAACCCGAAGGAGGCTACGCCGAAGGGCGGAGTCTCCTTCGGGGAGGTAAAACCGGCCCAGAACCCGTTTATACGGGTTCAAATGGGCTATTTTTTGGCCGAGCCTAATGGCTCGGGAATGCCCACGTTAAAAAGGCCTTGTGCCACATGACACCCTCGTGGGGGGTGACTGAATATTGTCAGTCGTTCACTTTCTGAGCGACTGTTCGGTTCAACTCTCTTCCTACGGGCGGGAGGAACCCGAAGGAGGCTACGCCGAAGGGCGGAGTCTCCTTCGGGGGAGGTAAAACGGCCCTGAACCCGTTTATACGGGTTCAAATGGGCTATTTTTTGGCCGAGCCTAATGGCTCGGGAATGCCCACGTTAAAAAGGCCTTGTGCCACATGACACCCTCGTGGGGGGGTGACTGAATATTGTCAGTCAGTCGTTCACTTTCTGAGCGACTGTTCGGTTCAACTCTCTTCCTACGGGCGGGAGGAACCCGAAGGAGGCTACGCCGAAGGGCGGAGTCTCCTTCGGGGAGGTTAAACCGGCCCAGAACCCGTTTATGCGGGTTCAAATGGGCTATTTTTTGGCCGAGCCTAATGGCTCGGGAATGCCCACGTTAAAAAGGCCTTGTGCCACATGACACCCCCTCGTGGGGGGGGTGACTGAATCAGTCAGTCGTTCACTTTCTGAGCGACTGTTCGGTTCAACTCTCTTCCTACGGGCGGGAGGAACCCGAAGGAGGCTACGCCGAAGGGCGGAGTCTCCTTCGGGAGGTAAACCGGCCCAGAACCCGTTTATACGGGTTCAAATGGGCTATTTTTTGGCCGAGCCTAATGGCTCGGGAATGCCCACGTTAAAAAGGCCTTGTGCCACATGACACCCTCGTGGGGGGTGACTGAATATTGTCAGTCGTTCACTTTCTGAGCGACTGTTCGGTTCAACTCTCTTCCTACGGGCGGGGAGGAACCCGAAGGAGGCTACGCCGAAGGGCGGAGTCTCCTTCGGGGAGGTAAATCGGCCCAGAACCCGTTTATACGGGTTCAAATGGGCTATTTTTTGGCCGAGCCTAATGGCTCGGGAATGCCCACGTTAAAAAGGCCTTGTGCCACATGACACCCTCGTGGGGGGTGACTGAATATTGTCAGTCGTTCACTTTCTGAGCGACTCTTCGGTTCAACTCTCTTCCTACGGGCGGGAGGAACCCGAAGGAGGCTACGCCGAAGGGCGGAGTCTCCTTCGGGGGAGGTAAAACCGGCCCAGAACCCGTTTATACGGGTTCAAATGGGCTATTTTTGGCCGAGCCTAATGGCTCGGGAATGCCCACGTTAAAAAGGCCTTGTGCCACATGACACCCTCGTGGGGGTGACTGAATATTGTCAGTCGTTCAGTACTTTCTGAGCGACTGTTCGGTTCAACTCTCTTCCTACGGGCGGGAGGAACCCGAAGGAGGCTACGCCGAAGGGCGGAGTCTCCTTCGGGGGGTAAAACCGGCCCAGAACCCGTTTATACGGGTTCAATGGGCTTTTTTGGCCGAGCCTAATGGCTCGGGAATGCCCACGTTAAAAAAGGCCTTGTGCCACATGACACCCTCGTGGGGGGTGACTGAATATTGTCAGTCGTTCACTTTCTGAGCGACTGTTCGGTTAAACTCTCTTCCTACGGGGCGGGAGGAACCCGAAGGAGGCTACGCCGAAGGGCGGAGTCTCCTTCGGGGAGGTAAATCGGCCCAGAACCCGTTTATACGGGTTCAAATGGGCTATTTTTTGGCCGAGCCTAATGGCTCGGGAATGCCCACGTTAAAAAGGCCTTGTGCCACATGACACCCTCGTGGGGGGGTGACTGAATATTGTCAGTCGTTCACTTTTGAGCGACTGAGCGACTGTTCGGTTAAACTCTCTTCCTACGGGGCGGGTTCAAAGGAACGAGCCGAAGGAGGCTACGCCGAATGACACCCCTCGTGGGGGTGACTGAATATTGTCAGTCTCACTTTCTGGGGACTGTTCGGTTTAACTCTCTTCCTACGGGTAAAGGAACCCGAAGGAGGCTACGCCGAACCCGTAAAACCGGCCTGGAACCCGGGTTCGGGTTCAAATGGGCTTTTTTTTGGCCGAGCCTAATGGCTCGGGAATGCCCACGTTAAAAAGGCCTTGTGCCACATGACACCCTCGTGGGGGGTGACTGAATATCGTCAGTCGTTCACTTTCTGAAGCGACTGTTCGGTTCAACTCTCTTCCTACGGGCGGGAGGAACCCGAAGGAGGCTACGCCGAAGGGCGGAGTCTCCTTCGGGGAGGTAAAACCGGCCCAGAACCCGTTTATACGGGGTTCAAATGGGCTTTTTTTGGCCGAGCCTAATGGCTCGGGAATGCCCACGTTAAAAAAAGGCCTTGTGCCACATGACACCCTCGTAGGGGGGTGACTGAATATCGTCAGTCGTTCACTTTCTGAGCGACTGTTCGGTTAAACTCTCTTCCTACGGGCGGGAGGAACCCGAA